>JAUBWS010064577.1:0-14874 GCA_032270445.1 Darlingtonia californica | reverse complement strand
GAGGACTGGTATATTATTTCTCAAATTCAAATCAAACTTATCAAAAGAATAAATTAAAAAGCAAGCAATAATAAGATGATATTTTCTTTGTTTTTTAAAAACATTAAAGCCTCATCAATGGGAAAAACTTATTGATGATATAGTTATTTTGAGTCAGTAATTTATACTGTTGGGATGTTTACATTTTGGTGTACGTGTGGTATTTTACAGAACAGTTTATTTCAAAATGAGTAAGACTTAACCTTCGATAGCTTGTTTAACTTTCCATCTATTTGGTGTATAATGCTCATTTTTTTTAAATTTTAGATAATTGGGAACACTATATTGTTTATGTAATCTTTTTTTTGAAACGATTTTTTTTCGCGATTTTTATGTTAAAGAAATCAGCTTTTGCTAAAAATTAGAAACGTACTAGAGCTTTCTTGTTTTTTTGCAAAGCTGCGAACAAAAATTTAATCCATATTCTTTCAAAGGTCATAAGCTTAGAAAAGTGGCTAAGTGGAGAGCCTAAAAAAGCTTAATTTTAAGCCATTGAAAAAATTTGATGGAGTAATCAACAACACTAAATTTCAATATCCCCATTCTTTCAAAAGTCATAAGCTTAGAACAGTGGCAAAGTGGAGAGCCTAAAAAAGGTTAATTTTAAGCCATTGACAAAATTTGATGGAGGTATAGTAATCAACACCACTAAATTTCAATATCCCCATTCTTTCAAAAGTCATAAGCTTAGGAAAGTGGCTAAGTGGAGAGCCTAAAAAAGGTTAATTTTAAGCCATTGACAAAATTTGATGGAGGTATAGTAATCAACACCACTAAATTTCAATATCCCCATTCTTTCAAAAGTCATAAGCTTAGAAAAGTGGCTAAGTGGAGAGCCTAAAAAAGGTTAATTTTAAGCCATTGACAAAATTTGATGGAGGTATAGGAATCAACACCACTAAGTTACAATATCCCCATTCTTTCAAAAAAGTGGCCAAGTCTAACCTAAAAAAGGTTAATTTTAAGCCATTGACAAAATGTGATGGAGGTATAGTAATCAACATCACTAAATTTCAATATCCTCTATTGAGAAAATTAACACTTCTGCATATTTCTAGCAAAAGCTTAAAATCTAAAATTTAAGACATAAATAAACATCATCATACGTCAAGTAGATGCAAAGCTATAAGTATTCGTTATCCGAAGTCATTTTGATATTTAAACTTTAATTTATGTCGCAAAATTTCATGTTCCAATCCGATAATTGTAGTAATAAACTTTTTTTCCTTAATTTTTCATAGGGTGAACGTGGAATCCAAGTGTTATTATATGATGACAGCATGACGATATTCGATATTCAATTCCCTATATGGGAAGATCGACCGTAGTGAGTTGACCGTGTTGACCTTCCCGCCTGTGGATGTTCTTGTCTCATTTGTCTTATTTTTAGATACTTATAAAGAA
Source organism: Darlingtonia californica (assembly GCA_032270445.1). Classification (NCBI taxonomy): domain Eukaryota; kingdom Viridiplantae; phylum Streptophyta; class Magnoliopsida; order Ericales; family Sarraceniaceae; genus Darlingtonia; species Darlingtonia californica. The sequence goes on along the minus strand of JAUBWS010064577.1, from coordinate 13,431 downwards.
GAAGTAGAAATGTATATGAATAATTATTTTATATCAGGGACATATTCTTGTTCTTTATTTTACACCTTTGACATCTCAGACCACAGAAATACACCTAAATCTGGTACATAGAAAGAGGTGGAACGATAAAAAAAGGCCGTCGAAGTACGTCATTTAATCCAACACATTTGATGTACGGGAGAAAGTAACGCAAGAAAAAATTGCGAAAGAAAGGATAACAGAATTTAAGATTGCAAATTTTGGCCAATTTTCTCCCACATTTTAATAGAAATTATGAAATTTGCTAAGTATCAAATATTTGTTAAAGAATCCCATGAAAAACATATTTTGGCCTTATTCGTGCCATGCGAATAGAATTCAATTTTTTGACCTTGAACCAAATTCAAATTAATTACCAATGGAAATTAAAGCACTATTGAGATTAACTTTTGTCGTTTTTAGTTTCACATTTTCAAGACCAAACTACGAATTCGTAATCTTTGACTCAGGATATTCGAGAAGTTCGTTTTTTCGTTTCGTAATTTTTCTTCCCTTAAGGTATTCACTGTGCAAACTTTCGGCTAAAAACAAAAATTTCACTGTTTACGACAAAATTTCGAGGAAAGAATATCACGCGGTTCGCAATAGATAAATGGTGCAAGGTATTAGATTTCGCGATTGACAAAATGGAAAAGAGCGGGAATTTAAACTCGGTTAAATTTGAAAATTGAAACCCATGCGAAATCTAAAACTTTCATTATTGGTGCTGGAATCCCTAGGATTTTTAAAATAAAATTGTTAAAGATTGTCAAATCAAATCCACGCAAAATTCCATGAATAAGAAGTAATATCAGTATAAAGTTTAAATTAATTCGAAAAATGAAGAACATAATGGTGACCTCGTCTACGGCTCTACAAATTGATATAAGTGCTGAAGCCATCATTTTAGCAATAAGTGGAAAAGATTTCCATTTTCCCTACCCCGAATTTTCCGCCTCTACATGATGTCTCAGAGAAATGTAGCCTATTTTACAAAACCTTAAGTGAATCCATCAAAAGCACCGTAAATTAAGACAAAGAAAAACTGATATTTTATGCAGTTGCTTACATTCATTTGAGACAACCAGGTAATACAAAACGTTGACGTTAATACAAAACATTACGTTACAAAACATTCCGTTATAAAACTTTTTTTTTTGTCCTTGCTGCAATGAAAAGAGTTTTATTTCAGTTCAAAAGCACATTTGCAGCTATGGACATTTAACATAAAAACATCATCATGTGTGTATTAACGTCATCGAAAGCTTTATTGTTCAGTTATCGTTCGATAAATAATTGAAATGTCATCTGCAAGTAACAATTTAGATATTAATTACTGATTTTCTTATTGAAGAATAGAAGTTCGGTAAAATTTAAACCTCGTTAAGTTTTTAAAACCAGATTTCAATGATAAAGTCAGTTTTTGAACATGTGCACCTTTTAAGATAAATACATGAATTATTTGTTTGGCAGAAGGTATGAGTTTATGAACATCTTTGCTCTACCTTTGCGCCAACCTCATAAATTAGATAATGAACATAATCAAACTAATCATTTCTTCTATCGTTTAAGGCGGTGATTTCTTTCTCTGCAGCTTATTTCATAATACACACCAAGCTCTGATTGATTCGATGATACCATTAATTATCGAAAAGTGCTTAAATTTTCATGAAGACACACACAGGAGAACGATTAGAATTTAAGATAAATAAAATAGACGTCACTTTTGGGTTAACTGTTTAAAGAGAAACATTATCAGTGAAACCTACTCATTTCAATTTGCATTTACTTGTAACTGAATAGTTTAAATATCATGTTAAAACACCGAGTACATCGACGTTTCTTGAAACCAACACAGACAAATCTATTGAAAAGTCTCGCCAGATGGAATAAAAGTCCCAAGTATCTTTTCAGTCAAGAAGAAAAACCTTCGTTTAATGATGGTGAATGCAACAACTTCCACAAACACTGTGGTACACAGGCTGTTGGTTCAAATGAAGAGAACCTAAAAAGAAAAGAAGAAGTTGAAAGGAAAACGGATGAAAAAACAGGAAGTCAGAATTTTAGGTACATATTACTAGTTCTAATTTATTTCATTAATATATATATATTAATTCTCTCCTCCTAGCCTACAAATCTAGCAGGCTTGTAATACAAAGCATTGTTGGTGAAGATTGAAAACACTTTGCGAAATTAAATCAGATAATCGATTTAACGATTAATCTCACAATAGAGAAGAAAAGAAACGAGAAGAAAAGGGCTACGTAATGATAATAATGATGCATTAAACATTTTATATTAGAAGGTATAGGAGACTTTAAGTGAGGTTTTAAGGTCATTAGATAGCCTTTTTTTCTTCTCTTTCCTTTGATGTAGAAATCACTTCATTTTGAAAATCATTTCATACGTTGTAGTGAAAAGATGTAAGCGTATCCCTTTTTTTAAATGACACTGTAGTTAGCAAGACAAGTTCGTCATCTCGCAAAGTAAACACTTTTGATTTAGTGTTTGAAAAGTGCTGAGATCAAACAACTCTGAAATTTCAATTTCTACCAAGTACACTTTTTTAAACACTAAATAATCTTTATAATACAGTTGACTTAGGTTTTGGTCTGAGACCTTCAGAATAAACTACAGAATAAAATCTCCATTGATACAGTCGTTAGAAATGACTTCCCGGGAGGGGGTCTTGAAAAGGATTTAATGGTTTTAAAGGCTGTCAATGCCTCCCTCCCTTCCCCGTATGAAGGTTGAATTTTGAAGTTTCAAATTCAAAACATCTGGCTGATTAAACAGATATAGCATATCATATAGCAAACAACTATAAAAAGCGAATGAGAAAATTGAGGCAATTTGTCAATGGATTTTATGCTGAGATATGAGCATTTAAAGGGTTAAATAATGCTTTTTTTGTCCATTTTTTCTACTGATGTCAGCACTTATTTGTTTTTATGATTGACCTTACGAAGAACTATATCACAAAAGAGCTTCGATTGATCATTGTTGAGTTATTCCATTTAAAATTCCAAAAATATTCCGTTTTTTGTTGACTCAGCGTATTTTTGATTTTCGAAGTGGAATATTACAGCAATGGATAATCAAAACCCTACAATCTTCTCTTGAATCAGTAAATTATGCTGTTGTGGACCTTCAACTAACAATCATTTTTACAAAAAAAAGTTTTGCAGACGTCAGCATTATTTTGATAACTTTTGCATACTCGCAGTGTCAATTGAAATATGAATTTCTTTACAACCACTTTATGCCATGACCTTCAAACTTTGTAAGGTAACAGATATTACACCAACGAATATTTCCACTCATAAACATCTATATCATGACGTCATATACCTTTCAAAACTTCCTTCACATATATGTGCCAGGCTAAATTTACCAATAACCCCAAAATTTTAGGGCTGAAGATGTTACCACTTAAAAGTTATTTTTAAAAATGTGAGGGGGGGAGGGTCGTAGGGTTAAAGGTTGAGATCTCAACTAAATCTACAATTGAATTTCACGGACGACACAAAAAAGTGAATTCTAATAGAATTAACAAATAACAAATACAACAAGCAGAAGCTGCAAAAATATTAGACGGAAAGTGGCGAAATAACTGTACGCAAAATTAATTGACACAAAACATTTCGTGGGAGTTAAATACTGTGAACAGCAAAATTTTGTAATTTCGTGGGAATCAAATTTTGCGAAAGACACCGAAAACCGCGCGCGCGATCCCAAAAATTTAGTTTCTTTGAAGTGGATACTTCAAGCTAGGGGTGTGGGGGAGGCAGAAATTCTCACTTATAGATCTCTTATAGAAATTTATTGAAAATCTACTGAAAACATTAAAGAAACTTCGCGTTAGAATCAGAAGTACTCTCCCTAGCTACGAGCGTAATAAAGTGTCATGCCCATCTTTATTTAAAGTAGCAACAAAGTTATAAATAGAATGTTTAAATTAAGATTTAATAATCATGATAAACTCAAATGCTGTCAATCACAATTTTTAGGGTCGAATATTTTGTGTTGACCACAGGTTTGAACCTAATTGTACCGCTTGGCACAGTAGACTAGGAAACCGCTTTGTGTGTGGGTTTAAACCTACCTGTGGTCAACAAAAAACAGTTAGTTGATCCTAAAAATTGCAAATTACATCATTCGAGGATATCATGGTTATATAACACCATCGCAATTAGAGATGTTCCATCAGTGAATTAAGATTTATATTTCGTTTATTAAATGTCTTTTTTAGCCCAATTTTTTAAGTCTTAAATTTCAGCCTAATTCCTGACCACAGGAGTAAGGTCGGGTCTTTAGTTTAGTAGTTAAGTCAATTCTACATTTATAGATCCACTCAAAAAAAAACACTTGCTAGGAGAAGGTTACAGGAAGAACTTGCTGCTTGTTGAATGATTCTACATTCCATACAAATAGTATTATCAACACATTGAAAAACTCATTAACAATTACTGGGTCGACAAACTATCATTATTTGCAATCTTACAAAGACGAAGGAGGTATCATATAAGGCTACAAGGGGAAGGTTCTTGTAGACAAAATAAGATTTATCTGTGAAACGTTATCGACAAGATAAAAAAATTATCTAGTGCCGAAATTTCAAGAGACCGCGTTTGAATGAGTAACATAATGATTAAATCACGAATTGATGGCTTGTTGGTGTTTCTTAGTTTTGTAGACTATTGTTTTTAACCAATTTGAAATAAATTGATAATAATAATAATACCCTGACTGGTATCGCGCAATAATTTTGTTTGCCATAAATGAAAGAAAATTGTTCTTGCGTCTCAGTTTTGATTAAGTTTTCAATTAATGATATTGCAACAGCCGTTCATGATGTTTTATTATATTCAATTTAACCAATAATTAAGCAAGAATCTTTTAATGTTTGCTAATGAGTGTGAGATGGTTGAGACGGTTCCTCTTCCTTGTACAACTACAGCAATCCTTTCACGAGGAAGAGAAATAAAGTAGCAACATCTCAACCATTCATTGAAAACTAGTCTTTACAATACCTGTCCATGCTTTTGAGCGGTGAGTTCGAAAGAAGCAAAGGTTTTTTACCTATGCATCACGAACCAAAATGATTTTCACGCTGAACAGGTAGCAAAGATCTTGGAGGGGGTCTTAAAGTTTTCGATGGTTATCTCACCTTTAGAATGCTTTAAAAAGTTCCGAGTCAGCAGAATTTTGAGAGTTTTTCCGATTTTTAAAGTGGAATCACTCATTAACAGTTTATCAAAACCCTGAAACTATACCATTTTTGATAGTGCTCTGTAAGGCTTATTTGTTGAAATAAATTTCACAGTCTAGAAATTTAAGCTAAAAGTGTTGAAGTCAGCAGAAAACAGACAGAATTGGCCGTTTTACCCTTAAAAAGCTCAATTCTACTGATGGGGACCATTGATAACCTTTTGAGCCTCTAAAAACACCCCTCCAAGGTCCTTGCCACACGTTCAGCCTGAAAACCATCTTGATTAATGATGCACATGTACATAGAACTTAAAAAAACCAGAAAACCTTTGGTCTCTTTCAAAGTGGCCAAATCCGCATTATGATAAGATTATAATAATATTATAAATTTATTCGCTTTAACAAGACAATTTGCAAAAATATTAACTTTTCTACCGATAGATTACTCTACTCTGTAAATAAAATATTTCATTTTAAATCTGGTTCGTCTATCAACCCAACAACAGCTTTGCGCACATATTTCCATATTTTTGTTTTCTTCGCTTGAAAAAGCTTTATTATAAGAACAAAAAAAGATCATCAAATGAAAGCTCTTTTCATGCTATTTCAAAATAGCATAATTTTGATAGCTGACATTGTTTGTTAGCTTGACATTCCATTGTTCAAGAGTTAGACAAATTTGAACGGATATTTCCATCAAAAGTCACAATAGTGATAGTGTATCTCCTCAAAATTCATCGTCAAATTTTTATTTTTCTATCTCTCCTTTTCGCATGATACAAACGAACGTCCTTCAGAATCTGCACACAGAAATTATAGTTGACTTTTTTCACTATTGTGATTTCTGAGTTCCAAGCAACTCGGGAAAACGGTGTTATCTTGAAGATCCTTCAACCGCAAAATGTTCTTTCGGAGGAATATTGATGACTTCTGAATCCTTAGATACGAGGGAAATACCCAGGGATATATTGCAGAAACAAAACAAAACTTGAACTGAAGAATGATAAAGCTTGCTTTAGAAACATAATTTCTGAGCATCACGAGAGCCTGTGACCGAGAGCAGTTCTGGCAAATAATCGAAATTTAATGATATGATAATGATTCTTTTGCTTTATCACTAGAATTGAATGAATAAATGAATGAATGAATGAATGAATATAGGAACGAAGAAATAATTGAATGAATGACTTGATTACTAGTATTTACCGTATTCTCTCTAATAAGCGCCCGGGCGGTTATAGAAATTTTTTGAAGTTTAAGGGGGCGCTTATTAGAGAGGGGTGGTTATTGGAAAGGGGCGGTTATAAAAAATCTAGAAATTTTTTATAATTGTAAACATCATGTAAATATTTTCAAAAGACAATCTTTCGTTTCTATTAGGTAATTTTCGTTTTTTCCCCAAATTCTAATTACCGCCCGGGCGGTTATTACATAGGTGCGCTTATAAAACTAATTTCAGCTTGAGGGGGGGCGCTTATCAGAGAGGGGCGCTTATTGGAGAGGGGCGCTAATTAGAGAAAATACGGTACCCAGGTTAACATTCAGTTCTTCATAAATTGTTATCAATGAGGGTCCTGCTTTCCTGGAAACACCTCAGAGCACTATGCAGAATTAACAATGATTGGCTGCTAACACTATTCGAAATTAAATTTGAATGGGAATCGAATTCGGAACTCCAGTGCCTTAACCGCTAGGCTAGGGCTCCACAAACAAACTCTCTGATCACACACAAATAGTCACCTGCCACACAACGAAACAATGTGAATTCCAATGACATGAATTCAAAAGCTCTTGATTCTTTACGACCATTCTACAAGCGATTGAAGTTAGAAATTATTGACCACTTTGAAATTTAGAGTATGCATTGTAATTGTAATCCTAAGTTAATAAAAACAGCAAAAGTATTATAAATTCCTGCACAATTTTAGTGAAAGAAAACATCATCCGTTGGCATGAAGTTCAGTTCATTTTCGCCTTGAAAGACAAATAAAAACAGTGAAAAAATGCGACAAACGTGCTTATCCGTACTATTTCTAAGGTAAATCAGTAATTGCAATAACTGTGGTTATAAAGACACATCGTTAACTTGAGCTATAAAACTAAAGTGAATTTCCTCTTTCATTATTTCACTGACTACATCAACGACTGCATGCTAAAGAAATTAAGGTAATACTGTAACATTTAATAATTGATTTGAAGCAAATGAAGCCATGAAAACAGGGCTGTAGCAGTTAAGAGGTTGAGATTGACACGTTTAACATGCACAACAAATTGATAAACATTGTTCGTGAGCTATCGAATTTATTATTAGAAATGATTATTCATTTAGACCAGGCAATGAATACACGCTTTTTTTTATAAGAATGGTGTTTTTTTTGTTTCATGATGGATATTCTTAACTTTTTAGTCGAAATGATCCTACTATAGTATACTATGAGTCCTATATAGCTATATTCTTTAGTCTTAAGGCTATACCTAACTTTTCGTATCCAGGAACAAAATAATAAAACTCAAAAGGCAAAAAAGGGGTAAAACAATTAAAACAATTAACTTTAAGCACCTACATAACAAAACAAACAAAACTTTCAAATCGCATGCGTTTTTTCTTAACTTTTAGGCCAATTTCATCTTGAACATTCTTATAAAGCGTATTCTTATAAAAAAAAAAGCGTGCAGTCAAATCATCGCCTGAAACTAGACAAATTGCGGCCTATCTTTATGTGTTGCTATACCTAAGAGACTGCAAAAAGGTGTAGGTAAATACAGTTTTCTTCATCAAGCTAGGGGTGAGGACAGTTTTTCTATAGGGGTATTGAGATCAATGGTCCCCCTTTGGGAGTAAAATTTTGAAGGTTCTAATTTACAAAATCTAACTGATTTACGACATAGAACGTGAAGAAAAGCTAAGAAAAATGGTGTAAATTGTGAAATTTGAACCATTTCATGCTGAGATATAAGTATTTGAATGGTAAAAACTGGCCATTTTTGTCTATTTTCTGCTGACGTCAGTACTTTTGATTTAACTAAGGGGGTTACAAAATTTGCTTCGAAGGAATCACCTTACTTAGTACTATTGAAAAATGGTATGGTTTGTTGGGTTCAATAAGCCGTTGTCGAGTTATTCCACTTTGAAATTTGTGCTGAGTCAGCAAACTTTTCCGATAATTTTGAATTTTCAAAGTCAAATAACTCAACAACGGTTTATGGAGACCCTATATACCATACTATTTATCAGCAGTGCTAAGTAAGGTAAATCCTTTAAAACAAATCTTGTGACCCCTGGAGTTAAATTAGTGAGTGCTGATGTCAGCAGAGGTCGCAATTTGTCAAGTTTCAGGTGGTGATTTGACTATTTATTGCCTGGTCTAGGTGGCTAGAATCTCTGACAAGTTTTTGTTTTTCTTAAAAAAATCTTTTTTTTTGCCCTCCCGTTTCCGATGACATAAAGTCTGTTTACGATTTCCGTGACAATATGGAATAAAGTTTCGTTATCATAATTGTTGATATTATGATGTGGTATCTTATGCAAGTGAAATTCAATTAAACCTAATTAAACTTCAACCACAACTTCAAGCACCATATTTGATAAGAAATTTTGTTCCAGGAAATAATAAAACAAAACATATGTAAACAACCAAGTCACCAGCACAATGTTCAAATTTTCTGTTTCTTTTTTACGGAAACTGTGACAAATTCAACTTCCTAGGTGGCGTGCATATCCTGTTATTTACAGTCGTTTTGTTTTTTATTCCGTAGGCTAATAAATTTCCTTTCTATACGTCTACAGTCTTTTAAGAGTTTTGTCTACATTCATAATTTCACCAGCAATCCTATTTTAACATAAAACATAAAAACTAATTTCAGTTTTGTTTGCATTTGTGCTTGGCTTAATTTTAGCGCTAACTTCCTACGTCGAATTGGTCTGATTCCAATATCTAATTTGAAACATGACAATTTCAACATTTGTTATATTAGATAATTTTTAGTTGTAGCTACGTCCACATCAGCTTAAACACAGGGAAAAATGATTATTTTTGGTTGTACGTCCACATCAACTTAAACACAAAGCTGCCTGTATATTTTTTACCTACTCATCAAATAAATATTGACTGATTGATTGATTGATTGATTGATTATTTTGATTGATTGATTGATTAATTGATTGAATTTGAAGGGAACCTATTAAAGAGTAAAGACACGAAATTAGATTGACCGAATGACAAAATTTTCATGGTTGCCAGAAATATATTTGTTACTTTGTTATTTTTTTTAAATTAAAATTCCATCGTTGTTGGAATATAGGGTTCCAAATTGGTTTGGTAAAAATCACAAAAAATTGAGATGCTTTGAAAAAATGACGGGGTATAAATGTTATTTATTATGAAATAAATCGTGATGTCCAACGGGAATAAATCTGACGCGTATAAAAACAGAAAAAAGACAATAGAAATAATTATTGTCTCCAAAAGCAGTTGACGAGAGGAAAACCTTTTGATTTTTACCTTGAGAACTCTTTTCATGAAACTGTGCTTATTAAGTCTTCTTTCGTTATAGAGTAAAAAAAGGGTATTCTATCGTCAATTTTGGAACGTTAATTTTGACATCATTTTCATAATGTTTTTAATATTTGTCTTATCAATGAAAAAACTCCCTATAGTATCTTAGAGCAAAGTGTTTTCAGCCGATCAAAAAGATTAGGCTTTTCACTGTCATGCAACATTAAACCCCCGTCTTTTATTCAAAACATCTCATTTTCTTGTGATTTTTACCGAGCCAACTTGGGACCCATTTATCTCAACAATGATTACATTTTATCTAAAAATTACATACTTGTAATCAGAAAAGACCGAAGTTTTATCATACCAAATATCAACTTCATGGCACCGTTATATAACAAGCTCGCTTTTTCCTTTTCATTTTGCTTCTTCAATTCAAAGAAATAATTTCGTATTTAACACGATAATGATCCACTCAAAATCATCTTTCAAATCATATTCAGGTCAAATCAGTTTAGTAGATCTTCAGGAATCAGTTAAAACGTACCAAGTCCACATTTTTTTGAAATAGACTTTAATTTACTCAATTTTTCCATTTTTCATAAGTATAGCAATACCATCAATTGATTGAAATTGTTTTGAGTATGATGAGGGTAGTATTGCAATAAAACTTAGTCCAAGTGTCAGACGTGAACATTACCATGGAAGTTGTAATTCGGCGAGTTGAAAAGTTAAAATCGCTTATAAATTTAATCTGGCTTACCAAACCTACTTGAGAGTGACACCTTTATTCAACGAAAAGAAAAAAACAACGGTAAAACTGAACTTGAAAATTGGAAAAAATAATGTACATTGTTATCTTGAGGAAATGCTATATGGAACCAGTTTTTTTATTATCAAAATACAAGCACACTAACACTTTCCAGATTCTCTGCATATTCTCACGAAAATTCAAAAACAATAATCCTTTTTGATTCTTTTAAAACATTTCCCAGCATAGGTAGAGATTGCTGACGGGGACAAAGCGAGCAATGCTTTTTAAAATATGGTGACTACGTATGGAGGAAATGTTCTCAATTTTTTTTGAAAAGTTATTACAAAATTTGCTTGACTGTTGAAATATAAGAAAATTGAAAACTAGGCGTTTACGATTTAAAATCTAACGACTCTTAAAATCTTCCGAAGGTATATTCAGTATATTTTTAATTCAATAAGCTAAACTCGACTATTGGCGAGCGCTGTGAGAGAACGATCGCATTACAACGTAAGAAGGTTATTACTAATGAAGCCATTAAATAAATCGAGTTGGTAAATTGCGAAATGTCAAGAACCTAGCATTTGATATTGACGCTTTATGTTGTCATTGAAACCGCGTTAATTACCCATAGTAATCATACAATCTTTGGCAAACTAACTAATTCGGTTATCCGACATAACACCACAAATTCACATTTAAAGGTTAGTTTAAATGATGATTGATTCGTGTTATTGCAGCTCAAATCTCTCTCTTTGTGAATTAAAGTAATTAAATGCGGAAGTTATAACTACCAAACTACAAAGAAAAATTTTTCTTGAAAACTTATATACGTGTTTTCATGAAAAGAAAATTATTTTTTAAGTGAACGGGTGAAAACTTTCATTTCATTTATCAGAGTAGTTTGAAGCTTTTGTGAGCACGAATTCCAAAACCATTCTTGTCATAGTTTTCTGAAGTTACGAAAAAAGTAAAAGTACGAAAAAATGCTTGTAGGTAAATTTCAAGAAAAACTAGGGCCTTCTTGCAAAAAAATGTTTTTCCATAGTTAATACTCGAAAAAAATTCTTATCGATTTTCTGCAATTTCATCCCGCCTCCTTGAAACTCCAACTAAATGTCATAAAATCGTAATACACTGCAACATTTGAAAGATTCCAACCAATATATTGGTAAAACAAATCCTATAGAATTATCATTAATTTATGTTCTCGTAACCATTATTAATTGAGTTAAAGTACGTTTTCTGTTCATCGCTTTTGGAAAGATTTCAAAGAGCGGAAAATGTTGAAAGTACGATAAAATGAGGTTTATCAAAGTGCGCTACACTGCAACGAAGCTAGAAAAACTTGTGGAAGAAAAATACAAATCAAAATACAGTTTGTAAATTATAAAAATTAGCTAGCTTTTTAACGTTATAAAACAGTATTATTCGTAGAAATCAAAGAAGTAAATTAAAATGAATGAAATAAGATTTAGAAACCATCATTGCGTGTCTTGTTTGATTTAGTCTTATATTTCAGTACACTCTGTTTTTTTGTAAGAACAAACTTTATAAAAACATGGAAGCTCAGGTTACTCCAAAACATAAGAACAAGCTAAGAACAAGCTAAGAATCCAGTTCATTTTGCTTGAATTAAGAACAAAGTATAATACTTGTTTATTATACAATATACCAGATAATTTTTACTCAGCTTCAACGTTCTTATTTTTCGCTCATTTTGAGGCTCGATTGTTATTATTTATGTTCTTATCCCTAAATTATAAAAAGATTTAAGATTTCAACATTTTTGATAATAAATTCCTCTACCATTGGTCAATAAACCAATAAATCACTTAAAATACATGTGATATTGCACTTTTCACTCACCTGAAAAAACCCAATATAACACAAGTTAGTGAAATAAACTGTTTCAAATTATACAAAAACACATCTTATGTTTTATGCGTAATTGTTTGAAATAGTTTTATGTTTAATACGCAAATGTAAGGTCGTCAAGATAATATTTACAGATAAAATTAAATGAAGAAAATTCTTCACAAGTTGAATCAGTTGTTCTGCAAATTCCTCGATACTGCATAGAAGTTTAATGATACCTTAATGACGTCAATTTGAGTAGCAAACATGTAATCGACTCATTCCGTCTTCCGATGATATTTTAATGATCTACATTGATGCTTTTACTTATTACTTCTTAACTACTCTTACAAATAGTGGCAATGAAAGGGTGCAAACTAAAAGAAAGAAAATGATGCAATTGTTTTAAAAACCATGTTTACAATATTTTACATGGTCTCATAACGGCGGAACATATCTGAAATATTCCTTCCAATTACATCCATCAACCACCTGTAATATTGGAACCTTCAACGTTATCAATAATACATTGCCTAATAATTCAAGCAATTTGGCAATAAGTAGTATAAAATGGCTCTTTAATGTTCATCGGATGTTCATTGAGATATTTTACATTTCCAATTTTAACGATGAGTAGATATTGTAGCCTTTGTAGCACGATTGTAATACATTTGCAAAAAAATTGAAATTAAACAAAAATCATTTTTAGTGGTAAGTTGGAATGAATTTTACCATATTATGGAAACATTTGGGTTAGCCTGTGATATGAAAACTACTTTCTTACTTTGACTTTGACCCTGTCTCGTGCATGCTTATAATTATTTATCCAGTTGCAATTCGTTGTATAATCCATTTTAAATGCATAACTTACAAGTTAACATTTTGAATTTTGCATTGTATTTACATCCTTGACTTCCTGATGTTGTTAGAAATTATTATACAGCCTCTTTAAATAGAAACGTTGCTACATAATTCAAGTGGTGAAACAGATCAAAACTGTAGTGTAAAATGCTTGAAATTGATCAATCAGTTCCCACCATTCATCATCATATCTTCGTTTTGTAAACGTACTTTTTTGTGCATAATTGTAAGGGG
>JAUBWS010064566.1:0-14876 GCA_032270445.1 Darlingtonia californica | reverse complement strand
TTTTTATTAATTTGTTTTTATTTTTTTTTTTTTTTTTTTAAAAAAATGGGGGGGGGGCCCCGGCCCCCCCTGCCCCCCCCCCCCCCCCTGTAGCGTGGGCCCTGTAGTCAATATCACTTAATTTGTTAAACATCGACGTTAACGTCTTGAAAACCTATCTATGGTAGTACAATTAACTTTGGTTGGATGAATTTTTCATTAAAAAAATCTTCCTTTTTGCAAATATTCATGATTCATGCTGGTTGCAATAAAGATGCGCTTGCTTGTGCTATAATTATAACTAACAATATATCTATTTTTGAAATGGTCTGAGGTTCCGAATGACAGAAGGTCCTAATAAGCATTTTTCAAGTCAGATAACTGTACAAAAAGGATACCTTAACCCGAACTGTCCTGAGATCTGGCGGTCTCTCAGATCCTCGGGGTGACACAATGTGCCCACCCTTCCTAATTCCAAATAGGCAATTCTTTTAAGCTAAAAGTTGATACACATATACATTGCCATGTGACAAACATAAAGACATATAATGTTAAAAACAGATGCCAGCTAAAAATATGTGTCTGCTATCTACAAAATAATCCCAAAATAAGGCTTTCCTTTGAATTATGATTGTAAAGGGTTGGTAGATGGTTTTAAATAACTTTTTTCTTTACTAATATAGTTAAAAGGTCATAGAAAACGAATAGTATAAATTTTGAATCATTAGTAGGAATTTATCCTGAAAATCCTTTAGCGCACCTTCTGGAGACGTTTTACCCTTTATTTATGGTAGACAAAAGGTTTTGACTTAAAACTTCGTGAAGCTGGGCTCTTCTACTTAACAATGAAGTGAACTTTAAAATAAAAATTGAAAACGTTTAACCCTACCTGGGCTGGGTTATTTTTATTCGGGACGGCTGGAGGAGGGGACGGGGGAGCTAGTAGGCCCATGGCTAATACCTCAAGATGGGGTCATAGTAGAAAGTTGAAGTTTGGTATGGAGTTAGTCCTTAATAGGGGTAGTGCAAAAATTGGCTTCAAAAATTTATTGTTTTTATGGTTACTTTATAACGATTCCACGTTGAGATATCAGCCTGATTCGTAATGAATGGCTTAATTCATCAGATGTCAAACATATAAAACCACCATTGAAGTCTCTCTTAGTTTTAAGAAAATCAATCCCTATTCCGGTTGGGCTTTTTCATGCACGTTAAAAGTTTGGGGGGCTAGAATTATGTAAGTTGACTGACAAAATAGGAAAACATTTGCAGTTCCAATTAAAAATTATTTGACAATGCACATCCTATGATGTAACTATTTGGAGATAAAAAAAATAGTGTAGGATGGCAAATACCTCAAGATCGGCTGACGTCAGCAACTAAAACTTTTGCCACGATGTTTTCAACTAAATTTGTTAATATATACAAAATTTAGTTGAGTTTTCGTAACTAGTTCGAAAGTTATAAAAAAAAAGTTCATATGGGGGTGGTAAAATTACTACAAGAAATTTCTACGAAAAATTGGATGAAAATCCTGTGTTTTTTTTGCAATAGATAATAAAGTGCTTTTTTTATTTTTTATTAAAATTTTCAAAAATATTTATTTTTATCAACAATATTCCAAATGTCTCACTCCGCAAAAACTTTTTAATCTACAGGGTGTCCTGAAAAACACGGAACCCATATTTTAAGTATCTATCTAGTAAATATCTACTAAAAGTTATAGTTAAAATATATCATTTTTAACTTTACATAAAAAATATTTGGACCATTACTAAAATTCTGATTATGAGACCTTTCAATTAAATCTATAACGATCAATTAAGAAAAAATTGAATGGAAATTAATGACCCGGCTAATACAAAATAGTAATTAAATCGCATCTGCAAACAGAACGCTAGATTCACATTTGCATGACTTTGTTGTTATAAAAATCATTTTTTGAATTAAGAAAATTCTAAACAAGACATTTTTTAATAAAACTTACCATTTTAGGTTGCTTTGAAAGGTTTCCGCGAAAAAGTGGGACTAAAGTTGTTTTTAAGGAAAAAGTTGATTTTAGGTATAGCTCACGCGGTGAATAAAACATTTGTGTTTTTATAAACATATTCGTGCTACACTTAACACAGCAACAAAAAATAATCCCTTCCTTCAAATTTTCACAAAGATTGTGTTAGCTGTTAACTTTCCGCAGAGCTTCCTGAGGAAGCTGATGATGTAAATGCTGTTAGTCAACCTTCTTGTGACGTTCGTTATCACAAACCATCAGACAATAATTATCGTAAGAGTATTGTAAAAATTCAAAATGGCGTGCCCAAAGCAAAAATATATAATATTGGAGGTTATTGCGCTTTACTCCCAAAGGACTTGACTTTTATGAAAATAGTTTTTAGTTATGGAAGCACTTTATGTCAGCTATCAGCATATGAAAACAGAAAAAAATATAATTTATCTAATCGTGAAATTTGGTTCATGAAAGGAAAAACGGAGAATATAGAAAAAGTTCAAAAAATGCTGACATCAGCAAAAAATAATTCGAAAATCGCAATTTTTTGACGTAAACATAATTTTACCTGATGTATTAAATCTGTACCAAGTTTGATTAGTATAGCCTTAATGTTATAAATTTTTAAAAAGAGAGTGGATGATAGATTCATTTCTCTGCTGGCCTGTGTTAATCCTATTCATACCGGGAGGGGGGGGGGGGTTCCACCACGCTGTCAGTTTTTATTGAATAACCTTTTTAATATAATAGGCATGGTGCTGAAACTTTCTGACTTTTGATATTTTTATATTGAAAAAATTTTAGTAGATTTTTTTTTTGTAAAATTAATTTTTGTTGCCATGGCAACCATTTTGTCTATAGGTGTTAAAACGTCAAAATCTTCTGTGTAATATCAAATTATATTTGGAGCCGTTGGATGCCTTAAAACTTTTACTTTCTCGATACTATTTTCTTGCTACTTTATTTATAAGAACATTTTACCTTATTATAAGATTTTTTTTTTTTAATATTTAGGAAAAAAAAAGTTTTTGATTTTTGTTTTCTTACGAATGAATTCTCGGCCATCACTTTGCTTTTTATATATCTAATGCTAAATGAATTCCTACAAGTTTCATCTAATTCCCATTGATTCTTCAAAAGATATGACCGTTTTGTGAATTTTGTAACAACAGTATTATGTACTATTTTTGAGGCCATCAATCTCAACTGCTCACATTCAGCATGAGCATAAGATTTAAAATAAATGATTTTTCTGGCATCTAACCTCCAAATACATATTGAATATTCTAGAACATTAATTATGACAAAATAAAAAACTGTCAATTTTTGTCACTTTTTGTCAAAAATGATGACGTCGTCAAAAAATGCGTGACGTTTTCAAAATTTCGAGATTGCAACAAAAATTTAACTCAGTTGGGTAACATGCCTGGAAAGTTTCATTGCAATATGACTTATATTTAAGAAGTTATCGGGAGTGGTTAAATCCACCCCCCCCCCCCCACCCCGGAAATCACCGTACGAATAGGGTTACGTTATAAAACCCCAGCTTAGATAAGGTTAAGGTTAGATGCCCTAGTTGACTTTTAAGATTTTATGACAAAAATTTCCCATTATAAATCGATAAACTCTAATATATTTTGAAATTATATAAAACATAAAAATAGCTTTCTACTGATGTAAAATTCGCAACATTATATTTCATTTTTGAATAAATAAACACCGAAAAACTTTTCAAAGACACTTTTCGATACACATTGTACATTTTCAATAACAAACGTCATGAAAAATATTCAGCAGTAAACTTAGCAAACAGTGCATGCGGACAAACACTTCTTTTATTTGCTTTTTTATTGTTGTTGTTTGTTTATGTTGTGCGGTAAAATGGAAAGAAATTCATTAACTACACTTTATTTGCCAACATTTTCAATTTTTTTGGGGGGGATCTGCGTTGAGAAGCAGGGATTAAATAGTTTGTTTTACGATAATTTTAGTCACCAAATTTACCGATCACAGGCTAAAAGGGGGTCGTAGCGGAATGTTTTTAAAGTATTGAGTACTATGAATTACAAGATTACTGAACTTTTCAGTAATAAAATTTGCTGCAAAATCAAATCAAACGAGTTTTTCTTAATAGGTGTTTCAGGAGGCACACGGTGGACTGTTGGTATATCACTGTATATGACCTTCTTCTCTTGTTTATGTCTGGATAGCCTTACCAGAGACAATGTAGAACAACGATAATTTTATTGATGATAATATTTCACTCAATCACTATGTGTATGATCACAATCCAGTGATTTATGACACACCTCGTTCTCGATCGAATGTAGTCTGTCCGATAAACCGTTCAGGGCTTTTTTATCCTACTCTTGGTCTATCGGCTAACGTCCAAAACTAAGTAATTTAGAAGTCTGGAAACATAAAACTTCGATTGTTAAAAATAGATACGCTGATTGGCTCTTTTCCCATGTTGTTTTGGTGATACTATTGTTATGCTAGAAATAGTTAATGCGCATGCTCCTCATTTTGCGATTTTAACTTACTGGGTTTTGGATGTTAGCCTATAGACCAGGAGTAGGGCAAAATGCCCTGAGCGGTATATTTGATAGACTAGATCGAAACCTGCAAATATGCACTAAAGAAAAGTTCAAATTAAATCTTGAATTTTATCCAAAATCAATCCCCCTAGAAACACAGATTCCTTGGAACACTGCTTCCTGGGTACACTGATACCAATAGCCTTCTTGATGTAATAAAATTTGTGACGTTTTGCTCTCGTTATATTTTCATGATAATATTTCACTCAATCACTTTGTCATACACATCAATGCAATGATTTATGACACACCTCGTTCTAGATGGCTTGTGCACGATCAAATGGTGCAGTTGTGTGTTGCGCCAGTGCACACAATTACTATTAAATTGACAGAATTCAAAACCCAAAATTAGGCTTAGTCATGGAATAAGTAAGACTCGCGGAGTTCAAAATTAAATCCTATGTAATGCGATTTTTTATTCTAGACGAACTGGTCGAAGTCTCTTTTCATTCCACGTTTTGATTATTGTTCTCAGCTCCATCAAGAGATACAAGAACGGCAAAGAGCGTTTTTTTTAAAGTTTTCTGAGAAAAATCAAAAAAAACATCGAGCACAAACTACTGGGAGCTATTTTGTCTACTGAAAATTAATTTGTTAATGCAGAGAAGTAAACGATACCAAATTATCTACAATTGTAAGATTTTAGAAAGTCCCAAACCTCTCTGATTCGTGCCAAATGATTCAAAGAGAAAGTGATGGACGTGGCCGTACATGCTATCAGTGAGCAATGGCCAGAAGTTCTTATCAAAAGCTTAGTTCACGGTGTCAAACTTTTCAATTGCTTGCCCAAAAGTGTCAGAAACCTGCAAAAATGCACTAAAGAAAAGTTCAAAGTAAATCTTGAATTTTATCCAAAATCAATCCCCGACGAACCACAAATCCCTGGGTACACTGCTTCCTGGATACACTGATAGCCTTATTGACATAATGAAATTTGTGGGCAACGTGATGCTGTCTGGTGCTAATTATCATTTAAAGGAAACACCATCTGCGGCAACAAGGTGGAAATCACAAGAGTTTGGGCATGGTAAATGATATTTAAACCGAAAAAAAAGGTATCAAAATTAAGTAAGTATCAACGCAAGAGAAAAATGTGTTGAATCTGTTGCTCTTCTCCATATTCACTGTTGGCAGCATCTTCAAACTATTGGCAGATGATGTGTTCACTTGTTTAAAAGTCGATTTGGAAAGATTTAGCGGTTTATTGAATTGCCATCTTAAATACTTTGGTTGACTTTCAGACAGCGGTGTGCTATTTACTTTTTATGGTAAAAAAAAAAAAACTTTAATTAATGGGGCTTGATATAAAAAGGACATAAGATAAGGACGGACATTTTTCACGCTCTGTTTCTTTAAATAGATAAATAAGATAACAGATTGTATACCTCCTGAACAATAGCTTAATTTTACCCATTTTATAATCAAGCTAATCGAGAATACAACATTCCTGATTACATCAAAACTATTTATCAACAATTAAACGAACGTCTTTGGGTGAGTTTATAAATTGAGCTTAGAGCTAGTAAAGCGATGTCGATAAACGAATAGCTTGTTCGATGGCTGATTGTACTTTTTGATGGTTTCAAAGGAAAGAACGCGTTTTTAACACTAAAAGAAAAGTCCCGTGAGGTGACGTGTCTTGTAAGATATTTACGTCTGATGAGAGATAAAGAAAAAGTGAAGGGTAAGAAAAGAAAAGATATATAGTGAGAAGACGAGATTAGAAGGTGTTCATAGTTATATTACATGCTCTTGTTTTAAAAGTGTAATAACAAAAGTTGGTGTTTTGTTGGCTTCATACACGATTTCCAATCTTTATATTCTACTTTAAGCTCTATATTTGCCATTCGATATTAGAGTTCACACTCTCTTTATACATTTTCTTTTCATTAATTCTTTCAATAAATCAATTGAATTCACTTAAATTAAATTTGGGAGGTGTTTAAATGTGTTCCAGGCCATAAAAGTGACACGTAAACTGGGAGTCAACTTTTATGATTACTTTGAAACTTAATAACAAGGATAATGAAATCTAAACATGCGTCACTTAGTAAATCGTCAGGACAATCATTCAAGTATACTGTTAATTTACATAAGGAAAGGACTTTTGACGACAGCCAAATTTTGTGTACAACCTCTTGGTCACACAATAGCCTAGTGCCATAGCTTTGGCTTCATTTTAAATAACTCATCGATGCAGGAAAGGATAGACAAACAGTTACAGAAAAACTGAAACAATTTTGTTGGTGGTGCGACGGGCAAAGCATATTAGGAAAAATACATGAGAATGGACTAGCTTCACCATCTATAATTCTTACATAATGATTTGAGGGGAAATTGATGTATCATAAATGTTCGATTTAGCACCTATCGAATAAACGCCCCATCCCCTTTCTTTAGAGAAAAATAATTTCATTAACGCCCCTCTCGAAAAAGCACCCTGAGGCGGTAATTTGAATACAAAATAAAGAAGACAAAATTTTAGCTCAAAACAACTTTTTTTTTAATTCATTAACACCACTTAATTTGATATAAAAACATTTACTCCTGTTTCCTCTCCAATTTTTTTTTATTATTATTCATGCCATACACTTTGCAGGGATGACGATCAAATTCGATCTAACATGAGTTGATTGAAATTTAGTGCAAATTAGTATATGACATTAGGCTTATATAGTATGGTATTTAGTCTTCTGTCTGTTTTACTTTTTTGCCAAAAGCTTACAAGAAGAAAAATTTTACTACTTTCAATAAGCGCTCCTCTCAATTAAGTTCCCCCTCAGAAGTCCAAATATCTAATAAGCGCCGCGGACGCTGAATCGAGCCTTTACGGTTAAAAGTTTATTTTGAAGATTTAGATATCTCTAATGATACCGCGTTTTAGTGGAAAATCTGGTGTGGTGAAAATCGTACTAAACGCGCGGCGTCCTTGAGTTTAGAACTATCACTTTCTTGTTTTCTGGTTATTCTACAAATTAGTTTTATTGAATTTTGTTTCTTTACACTTCGTCTAATTCAGGATACGCTACTGATTATTTAATCACCAATAGAAATTACCAAATTAAACGATAATTAAAAAGACCAGCAAAACATTTAATCATGAAACAACGTGCTGAAAATCTCGATGTCATGACTCATAATTGCTTTTTGCTTTTTTATTATATCATTATTGAACCTTATAACAGCATAATTTTATAAACAAAGACACAATGTGTGTAATTAAAAGTAGTGATTTTAAAGTGATTTTCTCTCACGCTCAATTTATTCCATTTCCATCGACAAGGGACTAATCTTCTCAACCATGAAAAGATATTCCCTTGATGAAAGAGATTTTTCCAAAAATTATTAATCTGGGAGGGGTTGAAATAATGGGGCAGGGTGATAACGCAAAAACGTTTTTGGTACAAATATAGTAAAGAAAGAACAAAATGCTGTCATATACTTCAGGCTCACAAGTTTTCTCTAATGATGTGAAATCATATGAATATAAAGTCTTATGCTAATAATTTTTTGTTTCTCATGTTATTATGTTTCGTCTCTTCGTTTTTACGTTTTTTAACAGATTTAAACGCATTGTTGAGTTGGTTCCGAATTTGAATTGTAAAATTCTTTGAAATCCATAATAGGGAAGGAGTGTCAGAATAAAATCGGGGGCGTTGGAAGATTTTTCAAAAATTAATAATCGGGGTGGTACTCTAGAGTGAGCAGCAAGAAAGTTTTGATATCTTGCGTCTGCGTCTGCATTCAATTTCTATTGTTCCAAAAACCTTCTGAAATGAAACAGACGCAGGCGCAAACGCAAGCGTGAATCAGGCTCAAAAAGTGTTTTCTTGAGATCTGTTGAAAAGCATCAAAAAGAGGTATCTAACGAAATACAGATCTCTTCATAGACTTATTAAAAACATCTTTTTGTTAGAAGACATCTTTAAAAGATCTTCTAAAAAACTTTGTAAAACAAATAAAAGATGCTGCATAAATTTTTCAAAAATGGTTGTTTTCCAAAAAATATCTCAATATCGTCTCTTTCTGAGCTGTTTGCTGAGTGAATGTAGCGGGGATATCTTTTATTTACTTACAAAAACTATTTCTAGGAGGCTATTCTAGCCATCTTAGAACGTCAAAATGTAAAAGATTTCTTTGCTCGTCCGCCCCAACCATGGTGGGGCCTCCTTAGATAGTACAACAAATAGGTCCCCGCAATACAAAAATTGTGGTTCCAGCACTGTTTTAAAATCTATAAAAAAATGTATTTTAGACGTCTTTAAGACATAATCGTGCTGGTTGGTATAGGGATAAAAATGCCGTTTAAGGTTTTAAATTGGTACCCTTTTTAAGGCTATACGATAAAACACGATAAAACACGGTATAAAACAAGCAAAGCCTTTTCTAGCGGTCATAACTCCAGATTGGCCTATGCTAGAAACTCGAAACTTGGTATGGAGTAAGCCCTCAATAAGATAAAAAAAAATATGGTGCGGAATAAGTAATGGTTCTATGATTACCTACACAAATTGCTATTTTGATATCTGTTTCAGTTTTCTGAAAGCCAAAAGAAAGACCTTGTCATCAGATTTTCATAAAAGTCAAGTCCTGAGGCCTTATGGGGTGCCAAAACCGCCACAAATTTGCCCTGCCGCTATTTTAGAATGATGACGTCATTAAATTCTTTTTTATATTTGGCATGATTTTCTTAAGTAATTGAACAATCTGTAAGAGTTTCAAGTTAATATCATTATTTTATTAAAAGTTATTATTAGATGAAGTTCTGACCATTTTGTATTGCTATTGGATAAGGTTGTAAATTGACACCTCTAAAAAGCTCTAGTACCTATGAATAATTATAATTTTCAATTAATCAAATAATAGGCATTAACACAATACATGTTTTAAAGTCCAATAGTATTGATATTCAAATTTTCTTCATAAGAAATGGCTGTCATGTAATGTTTTTTCGAATCTGCCAATATTTAAAGTATTTCAAAAATAAAACATTCTCTTTCTATTCCACTGACAGAAAAATGTTCATGTAACAAAACGAAATGTTAAAGTCTGTCTTTATTGTTCCGTTTTATCTCGTAGCGAACATTCTTTCACTCTTCCATCCAGCGCTGTCAATTATGGTTTTCAGTGGTACGTCATTTTTCGTTTGCCTTTGACGTTGCAGGAGCTCTAAAAAAATGCGTAGAATATTTGACAAAATCTTCACACAAGAACTAAATATCTTCTTTCTTAACAGAATGAATCGTTTGCTCCGGACAACAACACTGTTAAATGACAAGAAAAAATTGAGTTTTAAAATTATCATTTAACTGTAAGGCATCTTGTAGATGAAAATCTTAATGATTATACTAACGTATAGACGCCTTTTGTTTCAAGGGGAAAACAGCTTTTAAAAGAATTCATCTGTATATCCTCTATTCATGTATTTAATATTCCAGTTTTACTAAAAACAGAAAATAAGTTATCAAAGTGTTTCATGTACATCCAAGTAGTGTAAAAAACAAAATTATGATCTCCAAATTTCTTCTGCTGCTGTGCATTGCTTCACTTGTTGGCCAGATAGGTAGGTACGGATAATAACTCCCGTTAACGACTGACCCTGCATTAGTTTGAAAAAAGAACTCTTTACCACTAATGTACTAGGATGGAATTGTTATCAGCTTTTTAAAACTACTATACGTAAAAATAAATTACGGCCAATGAGGCCCGAGTTTGCAAAATGAAAAGTTGAAGGTGCAAAGGACTAAACGACGAAAGCAGCAAAAGAGGCACTTTTGCAAAATATCTGTTAGGAAGACATTTCTAGTTCTTCCTAGAAATATACACGTGTTCCGAGAATAATTTAAAATCTATCATATGGAAAATATGTTTGTGTTATGAGACGATTTGATGCCTACTAGATTTTTTTGATTTTTTTTTTTTTAGATTTTCTTTATATAAAGAACATATATTTACATAGCTTAGAACATATATACATACATAGCTTCTTCATTTTTATTGTTTTGGAGAAAAATTTTATTTTCCTAGATTTTTTGAGGTCAGGGCTCACATTTGGCTTTGGCAAAATTCCTTGTCAAAGTGACTTTCCTGGAAAAAAGGAACAGATATTTTGCATTTTTGGACTCGTTGAATGCTTCTGAAACGAGGTTAAAGTCTTTTTCTTTTGCTATTTGAATGAAGATAACGACGCTACCTAATCTTAAACGCATGTACATTCTCTATAAGCATTTGCTTTTGAATGAAGATAAGGATGCTTTTTCTCCATAGATTGCAGTTATCCAAAAGATATAACTGTTAAAAAGGATTTCCGACGGTTGACGGTTTCTTTCAACGAAATTCCTGACCTCGTCAAATTTGGTGAGAAAACTTTGTATTCATACGAAATAGTGGTTCAACCTGTCAACTTGCCAAGTTACTTCGTACAATTTTTGTCATACACTATATTGACACGGTCACCCACCATAAGTTTTGAAGACCTGATATCCAATGCTAGGTTTAGACTAAAAATTGGGTTGAAGAAGACACATGCAGCAGTACAAGAGGTTGAATATTCACCTTGGTATCCGTTGGCTGTGAAAAATTCAGCAGAAGCTGGCAATGTTTGTAAGTTAAATGTTTTTTGCCTGTAGCTTTAAAACATTGTATCGTAAGTCCAGGAATAACCAGTAAGAATCTTCGTTGATAATTGATAGTAGAAAACAACAAATTAAATGATTTTCTTTGTTGGGGATATTTAATTAGAAAAGTGAATATTGCTAACTTGTTAAAATGTTAACATGATATCATCATGAATATCCTCAAAAGACTTAACATGATCATAGTTAATCAGGACTGCCTAACGCTGAAAGCTCAGCCCTGAGTCTTAGAAAACTGATAAATTAAGAAAGATCCGACCTCTATTTGGAGATGTCAGTTCTCTTCTAGAAATAAAAGCAAAGGGCTAAGTAACACTCAATACATAGAGTTATGACAAGAACATTCAGTTTTGTGGTCAGATAGAAACATTACTTCTACAATACTTTTCTTGAAATACATTTAAATGGAGAAAGTGTTTTTCACACTCACATAGATTTTTACAGGCTTCAGAAAGGTCATGTTCCCATTTGTCATTAATGTTTTTGATTTTGTTTGTTTTTCGAGCTTCTGTCTTATCTTGAATGTTGTTGAATTATGTTCTTGTATAAAAAATTGGTTTTATATGAGAAATTTAATCCGCTAAATATCCGTCAGTATAAAATGAAATGATAATCTACAATGACAAATGACCATTGCAAAGTTGGCAAAAATTTTCATTTCAATCAAACATTTCCATAGTGAAATATCACGTTTCCGAGAATGCCAATATTAAAAAAACAAGTGCGGGCGACCAACAGCCTTATGGCCGAGTAATTGAAATAAAGTAGCAAAATAGAGAACACAAAGATTTCGAGTCTTTTTAAGTCATCTGATAAGTCTGATAAATTTTCTTGGAGCAAACTCTAATGTTTTTTCTACAAATTTTAAAGATTTGAAAGGAGAGACATTTAGTTTTGTTTTTAAACACAAAGAGGAATTCCCCGAATTGCATTGTGTTTTTTTTGTGTATTTCCTTAAGCACTTTTTTGAATAATTCTGAATGAGACAATTTCTCTGTTCTGTTGGTTTCTCCTACCAGATGCACAAATGATAAATTTAGAAATAATTTTTTGATAATTTCTTTCAGTGATTCCTGGAAAAGTGCTAAGTTTAAATGCCATGGAAAACCCTGACAAGCTTTCTATTAGAAGTGTCATAATTACTTTTTATGACCCAACTAATGTACAATCTGCCTCCGACGCTAACGATAAATCTGTACAGTACTGTGTCAAAGCATGCACACATAACATATTCAATGGAAAGAATACTCATTGCAAAACATTGACGGTGTTTGTGAAAACAGCATCCAGTGTGAGACAAACGACAGAATCTGTGAGAAATAGAAAATTTTATTTCTCAAACATTCATCCAAGTAAAGAGAAGGACATCGCTTTCGTGGTGACAGCCATCAATTTGAACAGCATAGAGGGCCCGGAAGAGCAAGTGGTGCGAAGGCTGAACCCCAGATCAAGTCAGTATAACCTTTCTGATGAAGCACAAAACAACACTATTTTAATGCATGTATTGTGCCAACGCCAATCTGACAGTATTGACATGGTGTTACAAGTGATTTCATTGACGCCGTGCCCCATATGACATAGTGTATCATTTTGCGTCGTCATTCGTTAATAAAATTGTGTTAAAAGTATGACGTCATATCAACATAATTTAAAAAGAAAGTTTTGTGCTTTACAAGTTAAAATATCTTTAGGACGTTTATAGGGTTCAAAATTTATCGTTTTTGTCTAGCAGATTCCTTACCAAAGGGAAGTTTTCTGGCCAAAACCACTAACAGGGATGAAAGAATTAAGCAGCTCTATTGGGAGAGTCAGAATTCTGTGAGCTAAATGTTTAATAGGGTACTGTTAATCCTTAACTAATCTAGTTATTAGATTTCATAGCTATCATTATATTCAGTCATTTAATTAAATACTTCCGGTTACATTTAGTCTTTTCATTCAAAACTGTCATTATACCATCATATAATTTCTTTCCTCCATCATCAATCATCTACTTATCACATTCACATAATTATTTTTTTGCTGAATTGTCCCTTTTCATGTCTAGTATCTTGAGCTTGCCTGTGTTATTGAATTGCTTTAAATTGTCTTTCAATTATCCAATTTATGTCTATGACATTTTTTGTACTCAAGTACTCAACTCTAATATGACATTGATTATCGTAGAACCTGGAAAACCAACTGCACTAAGAAGCTCCTATGTGTGTGCAGATCAACTCAAACTAACATGGACTCGATCTTATTCGTTTGAAACAGCCTATATCAGGTACTACCATATAATAGGAAACGCAGCTATCCAAAGTAAAGAATTCTCCATTAATAGCACAGTTATTAATGGTCTGCAGCCAGGAACAACCTATGGGTTCCAAGTGGGTTTTTACACTACAAACAATGGTGGCTCCGATTGGTCAGATATATATAAAGTAACAACACCGCCCTGTAAGTTAATATCGTGCCTGTATTTAAGTCATATTAGAGACCTGCAGCATAGTGCCTGTGCGGATTTTTAAGGACACACCTTTAAAAAAATGAGAAGAAACGTCTCAACATCAGCATAAAATCGTCATAAATTATATTTTGCCTTATATATGGTTTATGTGCATACACAACACTCCAGTCTGAACAAAAGCGGGATATAGGTAATCGAATTCTTTGATACAAATTCGAGTGTTGTGAAAAACAAATTGACTAATTTTAACATTTTCCAGTGGCTGTGATTTGCTTTACTTGTTGGTCAAATAGGTAGGCATGGATTATAACTGCTGTTGAAAACTATTCCTGTTTTTTTCGAAAGAACTGCTTTATTGAATAATGTAGTAAGAATGAAGCATTTATTATCAGCTTATCAAATATACTATCTGTGAAATAAAATTAAGTTTGGCCGATAAAACCTCAGTTTGTATAAAGAAGATATAAGTTCCTCGTCAACTATTCAGAAAGAAAAAAAACTAAACGAGCTTAAATTCTTATAAACCTTCAGTCCTGAATGGAGATAAAGATACAACCTAATTTTAAAAAATATACTTGTTCTCCATAGTTTTTTCTCCGAAACATATGACTGTTCACAAGGATTATCGTCAATTATCTGTCTCTTTCGACCAATTCCCTGACTTCAAAAATTCTGGTGATGCGACGACTTTATATGAATTCAATGTTAGTCCAGTCGGCCTAGCAAGTTATTTTGTAAACTCATCATACACCCTACTCACAAGACAACCTAGA
This sequence comes from Darlingtonia californica, assembly GCA_032270445.1. Lineage (NCBI taxonomy): Eukaryota > Viridiplantae > Streptophyta > Magnoliopsida > Ericales > Sarraceniaceae > Darlingtonia > Darlingtonia californica. The sequence goes on along the minus strand of JAUBWS010064566.1, from coordinate 438 downwards.
ATAACTATTGGTAACTTGCTCAACAATGCTAAGCTTAGACTAAGAATTGTATTGAGGAAGACACAGACACCAGTACAAGACTGTGAATATTCACCGTGGTATCATTTGGCTGTGAAAAATGCAGCAGAAGCTGGCAATGTTTGTAAGTTGATGATTATATTCCTGTAGCTTTTCGAAACTTTACCTTAAGTCCAGGAATAACCAGTAAGAATCTTCATTAATAGTCATCGCGCAGAATTATGTTGGCTGACGTCAAAATTATCAATTTTTAGTCCTTTGCTCAAGCGAAAAACATCATATATCGGTAACAAAACTTCAAAACATAAGAAACCTTACCATTTCTTTCATCTACTTAGTTAGACCAATTCACTGGTGTAAATCGTTTTCAAAATTAGAAACTTTCGTTTTTGGCTATTCCAGGGGCTCCGTTTGCAAAAA
>JAUBWS010064544.1:0-14880 GCA_032270445.1 Darlingtonia californica | reverse complement strand
GTTTATTTCTGAAAACCTTGTAGTTTTTCAAAAATACTGCTTCAAAGACTGAAACTTTTTTGTGGTGCACCCGGTATTGGTCTACAAAATACACACAGGTGGCCGAATTACCAATTGTATAATGTAATACTGTAATTGTGTAAATTTAAAGTCTTTTTAAGCCTTATGGTTATTGAGATCGTAAATGCTTGATAACAAAATAGTTAAATACTATGCCCGGAGGGTTAAGGGCCTGCGAAGAATTCTTTCAAGATATACTTGAATTATTCATTGAGCATATAAATGAAACGATGAATATGTAATTAAATTGTTTTGCATATAAATAAATCTATGTATTATTTATAAATATAAATTAAAGTAAAGTTATAAACTATTCTCGTAGCTTGGTTAAATTTCTTAAAATAATCACCTAGGATTGTTCATTTATGAAAGATCTGAAAATAAGCTAAGCTGATATTAGTTTGGCTTATAAAATTCACCGCTCAAAAACAAACTTAAATGTCATGGCAAATACAGCAGACCCGATGGAGATTTTACAACATTTCACTGATTTTGGTCACGAGTTTAGTGGTTTTCCCGTGCGTTCTTTTGTTCGATATCGTCTAAGTAGCGATTACGATTGGAAAAGCTTTTGGGAAAGGAAAAGAAACTACGACGAATTAATATATGAAAGAAATGGCTCTATCGATGATGCTGTTCAACTTTTACACGCCGAGTACTATGTTTTGAGGAGATTAGAGTTGCTTTTCAAGGACTATTATTCAAGCGAAACAGCTACATGATCCCATCATATTATCAATTCAATTAGCATTATACATGTATTCCTCAAAAGATTTATTGTCACTACCATTCCGGGAAGATCATCACACTGACAAAAGACAAATTAAGTGTGAACATCCACAGAACATGATTTGCGAGTACAACGAACAAGAAGAAAAGCCTAGCATGACTTTCTACAATTCCTTGAAAAATCGGATTCGTTCGAATAAGTGGTAATGAGAATTAGAATCTGGAGAGACTGGATCCAACACCACCATTTACGGTTACAGTTACAAGTCCACAAAATGTCAATTACTGCGAACCTGGGTATTTGTAATTTAACGATAAAAAAAATGATTCGTCTTCAGTTGACGAAAGCGAAGATCGAGTCGAAGTTGAAATGTATTTAAATGCTCCAACGTGTGATGATTGTTTTAAAGAATCAGTGAAGTACGAAAACGAACACCCAAATGTTTTCATTCACGTGAAATATGGTTCCTTTTATCGTGTAAAGGATGAGCTGAGTGTTCATATTAAAAAGAGACAATATGAATACGATCATCTCAATGAAAATCCTGTCACACCATTTAATGATGAAGATTGGAGAATCTTGAATCGTGGGATCGTCAAGATTTGCAACGAAAAGCAACAGAGTAAATAAGTATACCCTTTTTATAAGCATAAAACCTATAAGTATATTGGGGTTGAAAAAGAGACAGCATAAACACGATCATGTCAATAAAAACCCTCCTATCAGTTTTGATATCAAGATTTAAGACGACGGGCAATAAGGTAAAGTGTATCCTTTTCTATAAGGACAAGGTTTATTGAAGATGAAGAACAGACAAGATGAACACGATCAAGCCAATAAAAATCCTCGTATCCTGAATTGAGTCGTTATAGCAGGTGGGAACCAAATCAAACCACTGAGAGAAAAACAAAAATCACTGGCTTCAGTCATACTTCCTATTTTCTGACTATACAATTTCGTAACATACACTTGAGAAAATTGGCAAGTATGGATTTTGGAGAGCCTCGAAGGCTAAAGGAAGATTTGACTTGAATAGGGTTCTTGCAGTGGCGTAACTAAAGGGCACCCCTGGGGTGCGATCACACAAACCCGTAGTTTAATGTGCCATGTAAATATTGTGTTCTTGAATGTTAAAATTTACCAATTTGTCAAAAATGTCTTCCTGTCAACCTCGAGGCTATTCAACACAATAACTAAATTAATCCTATTTGAAAAAGACTTAATTAAAGCCTTGTCTTTCCTAGATGCACGCCCAGAAAAATATGAATCTCACTTGCCCAAGTTTTAGTCCAGTTACACCACTGTCCTGCCAATCCCCTTATGTTTGTATCAGTTCAGGAACACTTAAAACAACAAGAACTATCACACAAAACAAACGAATTTCTTTAGATTATGCAGTTAGCACTCGAAAACTCGCACTTCTAAAGCTATCTTACTTCACATCGTTATTCTTCCCGAAACCTGTTTATACTTATATGTTCTTCGGTAGAAACGAATCTTCTACTGTTTAAAAATACAATGCACATATACTGTATATATTATGTCCCCTACAGCGGGATAAACTTATTACACACTTGTGCGACGTCGTCTCCATTTTTACTATACTTCCTCTCACATAAATGGGCGTGGACTTAGTTGGACCAATCTATGGCCTGTTTAAAAAAGACCTTTACGCTGCAAGAGATTCCAGACCAGAACGCCGGTAAGGCGCAGGCGAAACATTGTTCTGGTGTGAGAACAGGAATTCTACAAAAGGAAGAAAAGAGAAATGTTTTCTTTTGTGGGTGCAATTTTTGTTGTGAGTTATTTTTAACTGAAAGCTATCAAACCAGACTATACAATAGTTTAGGCGTTAGTACAAATGCGTTATTATACATAACAAACAGTCATAATAGTAGCAACAGATAAACATACCTTTCTCTCATTCGTAGAGAGCAAAATGCTAATGCTTTATCTTAAAAATTACCTATTCAAGTTTGGCAGTTTAGTGAGAATTGAGCGATTCACTTTACGTTGCAGGAGATTCCATACCAGAACGCTGTTTATTCCATCCCTGGGTTAAAAACCACGTATGACGATGTTGCGAGAGTCATGGAGCTCAATAGACAATTAAGTATCGAATCTTTGATTAATTTATTATCGTCCGCGCTGCACATAAAATCAAAACTAAAGAAATTAGATAGACTTTCATATTGGCTGCACTAGGCAGAGTCAGGAGACTTAGGAGGGTGAAAAGTTGAAAACAAACTGAAAAGATGTGAGCTAAATAACTTTGCTTTATACATAGTTTACCAGACCCGCCGATACAGCGGTCGAAAAATAAATTTGCTTGCCTTTCGGTGTACTGTAAGTATTTATTTTGGAAAAGGTCTGCTACAGGCTAGGTTTTTTCTTTAAATGATCCATGTTGTGGCAGACCCATGTTTAGCGGGTCGTCACTGCAGACGAATGACTTGGCCCTAAGATTTTGACTTGAAATTTTTAGCAATTTTTTATCTTGTCACTCTAAGGTTTTGGTAAAAGTTTTAAGAAAAACGGCTCATTTTCATGGAATCAAGTACGTATTACATATATATTGTAATAAATCAACAGATCCTGCACTAATGTGACTCTATAACTGCCGAAAAGGTAAGGATCGATAGCGCAGTCAGTAGAGCAATCGCCCGGCAAGCGAGAGGTTGTGGGATCAATCCTCACTCAATCCGATAATTTTGGGGTGTTTGGAAGTCACATTAGTGTAAGATCTATTGATTCAAACACACCATTCTTTCTTTCATATAAGAGTATTTATGGTATTTTGCAGATTTTACTCCTTTACGGTCTGTAAAATACTATCCATAAATTCGACCGAATTGAGACTTGCACATCACCCTGAATGGCTAAGACCTTGGGCTATTATCGAGGTTAAGTAAACGGAGATCTACGGTGCAAACGTTGCACAACGTCTTAGGAAATTGTTATGCCTTTGCAGTTTCCCGTCGTCCATGTTCTAATTTGGTTGGCGTTACGCCGTAGATTTTCGTTTTCATAACCTCGCTAATGATTGGGTCTTGCAAACGTCTACGAAACAGTAATGACTTAATATACAGTTAACAATTGGGAGAGAAGAGACAAAACCAGTGACTGTAGTTATGCAAAGTTTTAAAGGCGCAAAAATCATGGAATTTTGGAGATACTGAGAACATTGGAATATTAATCCCACTCCAAGGAGGTTTTAAATGAAATTTTCATTAAAATGTCGTAGGGGTAGACAAAAATGTGGGCTAAACATTCTACAAGTTTTCAAAGGCCTCAGAGCTAAAGTAAGGCAAAAATATCGAATGAATGTTGAATTTCCAGAGGGGCGAGAAAAGTTTGAAACAATTATACTATTCTTAACCCGAAGGGTACAAATTTTCTTGGCAAAAGCACGATGCAAAATGCGAACTCCCATTACACCTGAAGGAGAAGCATCGGGAGCGGTAGACCACTTCGAACATCAAGGCAGCGTTTTTAACAGCTAATGCTGCGTGAGTAACATAATGGACAGCCTGGGACGGCATAATATGAAAAATATATGGACTTTTAAAGACTTCTTAGGAATTACAAATGTAATATCAGTCCTACTGAAGTGTGCTGAAACCTGGAGGATCACAGATAGGAGCTATCTATAAGTGATAAGTTTACTTCCAACGAAAGAGTTGATGTAGCGCAAACTGGCAGTGCCATTAACGACGAACACACCTTGAGAGGTCACAGATGTTTTCTGAGGAAATATGAGAGAAATCCTTTAAAACCACCACTAACAAGGGGAATTAAGGGGAATTAATTCTTTAATTATTTAAATACACATAACCTATCAAAACTATTTTATCATGCTATGATAACCTATCAAAAATATTTTTAGTAGGTCATGCTAGAAGATACAACCTTTTATTGGTCTCTCCATTGATAAGAGACTAGCATCTGTTGTGAAAGCCATATATCACACCTAATCTGCAATGTTGAATAGATTAATTTAGTTGGAGCAGAAAGATGATACAAAAGAGAGGATTATAAGACGTCTGAACAGTGGAAACAGCGGAAAGCAAGTTAAATATTTTTTCTACAAAAGTGGATCGCGAAACAGCACTTAAAACGACTATAGGGATATTATCGTGTTTCAAGCTAAATTAAAAGTTTTCAAATGGCAGAAGAAACTTTATGGTTTAAGTATTTAAGTATCATAATATTTCAGTAATTTTAGTAGGTCATGCTACACAACCTTTTATGGGTCCACTAATCACCCAATCATTATCTATTATTGTGAAAATATTCAATGGATCTCTAACAGATGGGATTTTCTTCATCAATAGATAAAAAGAATGGACGATAATAAAAGAGAAATCTTTGACCATTATCTGAAACCAGTGATCTCAACCGAGGTACTTAATCTAAAAATACCAGTTAGATAATATGCAGCAATGACTTATACACTAAACTAATTAAAATGATTCTAAACGAGGCTGCTTAAGAAGCAGTTAGACAATGCAGGTCATTGTCTTCCCCACAAAGGATATGTATCTCCTCCTCAGTTGAAACAAGGTGATTAATTAGGATGATGATCAAAAAGGTGACGGTGATACCAATAAGGGTGACACAAAATATATTGACCGTAATTCGAGCTAGCTAGGAAACCTAGGCCTCTGGCTTGCGGGCCAACAACATACGGTACGCGCCCGGTAAGTTTCTTTAATCCGGCGACAATACGGCAGCACACCTAACGTAAGCGCATCACTTAAGCGTATCATTACCGCGCTCAAACAAGTGACCGTTAATAGTGTTCAATTGTTCGCATGCGCTGAAGGAATTCTTCCAGCAAAGTTAGTACAATATACTCTCGATAAGTGGGACTCTGGATAAGTGGGACTTCATACAAATCACTATTTTAACTTTTGCTAGGTGGGACTGCTAGTTTCGGTTCCCTCAGAGTATATGTCATACAAAACACTTCGGATAACAGAGACATTTGCTAAGTGAGACTTTTTTTCAGTCCCTGTATATAGTCACTTGGTCCCTTGAGTGTCCCACTTATCGGGAGTTTTTTTACTTTATCCGTGTAATATCAACATCCGTTGCAGAGCGTGGACGGATGCAATCCAGTTAACATCCAACCTTAAATCAACGCCTTGGTTAGGTGGAACTGGTGAAGGTTTGTGTAAGACTATTGTGGATAAGAGAGCGGTTTCATGGTGTGGTACATCGCACGATTATGTCAGATCGATTGGTATTCTTTTTGAAAGGTAAATACTATAAATTTTAAGATTCAAGAGAACGTTCGTTCAAAGAGAGGGAAGGGGTCAAATCGAAAGCAAGCAAGCATAGTTTTTTGACGTAATTTTTATTGTTTCAAAATGGACGTAGGGAAGAGGTGGTCAATGGGTTGAATAGTCTCTAAGCAACACGAGGCTTGACTCTATTAAGGTTTGGTTAAAAGCCATGGACGAAGTATAAGTATAAAATGACATTGGATGGGAAAATTATTGTCAGATTTTCTGCGTTCCCTTTCAAATCTTACCCAAGATATCTTAGCATTATCCACTTGAATGCTGGTGATAGAATTGTCATAAAATTTCGAACGGTCAGTGATTCCAAAAATCTCGGCACAGGAGTGGTAAATCTGATTTTGTTTTGAAAGATTTTTCATCAAACTTTCAGTGTACATAAATCGACAAAAGATGTTACAAAGAAATCAGTTGATCTGACGTTATTTACATCAAACCAACCACCGTATTGCTTGAAATTTACGATCCCCATAATGGAGATGTGGCCTGGTATCGAGATTACAAGAAAGCAATGAAACTAGAAATGGACTTGCTTGAGATAATGAAGAAAAAAGGCTATGATAGTGTCGAGGGAAACGTCTGGGAAGCTAGTGGAAATCATCGTCGATTTTTCTTCATGAAAAATGTGTTCGATTTCATTACTTCGAATGTATTTAAAACTAGACGTGGTAACTATGATAGCCTATCAGATGATGGGGGGGGGGGGGGGGGTGGGCAAGGGGTAAATTAAAAACCAAACCAAATTTTATTATGTATAAGATTTATGTGTTTATTATGCAGATCAGCAGGATCAGGCCAGACTTGAAAGGTAATATATTCTTGTGAGAGTCTAAATTAGTCGTCGACATATTCTACAAATTTAGTTTTTATGTACGTGTGAGTTTTAATATATATTTATGAAGAAATATTTTGTAAAGTAATTTGTAGAGGAAATATAAATTACATTCTTTTTTATGAGAACCGTAAATAATAATTTATGCTCAGGCTTTAGTGTTTTTTTTTGTTTTTTTTTGCCCAATTGGAGACTTAATTGCTTTTATCCGTTAACCTTGAATTCTAAGCAAAATTAAATTTCCAAGATTTTTTGTAAGACAGTCGAATCCCGCTACAGCGGACACCATAGGTTCAAAAAAAATTGTCCGCTTTAGCGGGATGTGCTTCATTTCATTTGAGACAGAATTTTGGCCGAAAAAGGTACTTCAAGCTCTAATGTACAAGAGTAAGAAATTAAGAGACAAGTATTTGGGGAATATAGGTATTTATATAAAGATTTTCGACTCTGTAAATAAAAAAGTTGTAAAATGTCTAAAATAAATTAAGTAAAATAAAAAAATTAAGAAATATTGGTGGAACATATTTGTCGTCGTCATCTATTTTTTGCAGTGTCCGCTTTATAGTGAGCGTTTTAGGTGAAAACATTCATTTGGTGCAAAAACAATTGTCCGCTTTTATGACTGTCCGCTTTATAGAAAGTTTTTTTACAAGAGTTTTGCCTAAAATCAGTCCGTTCCAAGTGTTAGTGTCCGTCTTAACGAGCTGTCCGCTTTAGACGGTGTCCGTTTTAGACGATGTCCGCTTTAGCGGGATTCCACTGTAATATATTGTTCTTTGGAACATAAATTGCTATTACCATTGCCAAGAGATGGCGCTATCATTGAACTAAGTTTGTATTCGAATCTTCATTCAAAACCACAACTATTTTATTCTGTTAATATGTCTGTAATTAGATTATAATTTCTTAAATGTACGACAAGGGTAGCATTATGGTTAATGTTTTTCTAATTTTACCCTAATTGTGTTTATTGATGCTATGCTAATAAAAAAACTAGTGTTGTAAATAGTGCTAAACCGGCCAACAATGTTGGTGCGGTTTGCTTTGCTTTGCAATAAATCCTTTTAATGCAAAAACGCAAAAAACGGCCAACATAACTATTCTCCCATTCCCATTTACGTCATATTTTCTTTAATGAAACATATTCAAAAGACGTTAAAAGTTAAAAATGTTGATGGTTTAGCAAGCCATGCCAACATGAAAAGCTGAATGTTGGCCAACATTTATAAAAAAGTTAATAAATATTGGCTGACTAATAGTTAAAGATGATTTTTTTCTTCAACAACATTTTGGTGACCAAAGCAATCAATGTTGGCCGGTTTGCGGCCGGATATTTAAAATGCATTGTACAAAAAACAAAGAACCAAAAATTCTATTTGGTCCCTATGTTCTATGTTTCTTTTTATTCTGGTATGATGATACGTTCTTCTTCACACGTACTGGTGATCTTAATAGCTTTCATTACCAAATTTGGGGGTAATCGTATGTTATTCAACCTATTCAAATTAAAATCACCCCTCATCTTCCAAAATTCGTAATGCTCGCTTGATGTTCTTCCGCGGGGATCCCATGCACCTTGCCTACTCATGAATGTATTTATTCTATTTGGTGCGGGCTTTTCCGATCTTTCAAGATCTATATGTATAAACGTAAATCTTTGTTGTGGACCTATCGCTGCTGTCGATTGAGCTGGCGCCCCTGTCGATTGAACTGTTGCCGGTATCGATTGAGTTGTCGCCACTGTCGATTGAGCTGTCGTCACTGTCGGTTGAGCTGTTGTCACTGTCGCTTGAGCTGTCGCCACTGTCGATTCAGCTGTCACCACTATTGGTTGAGTTGTCTCACTCCTACTTCCGCCTATATTCAAATCCAAAACACCCATTTGAAGAGAGTCAACACTACCATTATCATCAGACATGTTTCGCATGAAATATATCCTTTAGTTATGGTGGAAAGTTTCTATGGCAAAACAAGTGGTATTACATTAGTGCAATCAAAAAGACGCGTAAACGAAACCTTACATGGATAAAGTTTCGCGTGGATTTAATTTAGCCGCTTTTGATGAAAAGCCGCGAAATTTTATCTAGATCTAATATCACATATCATAAATCATAACTGGATAATTTAAGCTAGGACACATCGCTCTGTTATCTTTCTTTCTCGTGCATCTTTTAGCAATGATACGAATATGCGTCGCACTTCCGATAAATGTGCTTTCGTGATACATTTTGAAAGAAAGATCCCTGGCTGAGTCAAATAAACATGCATTTCGATTTGTCACGCCATACTAGATTAAAGAAACGTGCCATGCGTGAACCACTATGTTCGGACCGCAATCCAGGGGGCTAGAGTAGCCACTTTCATAGCGAGTATACATCTTTTACACGAAGACATATTCGTAGGGACAAATTTGTCAACAACTCGCCAGTTTTCAGAGAACAAGAGGATGTTACAGTCATAAAATACAGTGTGTCCTGAAAAAAACGGAACCCAACTTTTAAAAGGCTGCGAGTTATTAAGTTGTTATTCATTCTTTGCGGTTTTTATACCTTTAGAAAGATAATTTCCTAAGCTTTTCAAAAATATGTATTTTTCTTTGTAAAATGACGTTCTTCAGGAAATGTTCAGCTTTCTTTTTCTCGATACGGTCATTAAGTTGTTAAAGATCAATAAACTCAAACTTTAAGGAGCTATTAATCTTTTGTTTACGTCAAGCTAGCTTATTTTTTGTTGCTGTGTTAAGTGTATCACGAAAATGTTTATAAAAACAGAAATGTTTTATTCACCGTGTAAACTGTACCTAAAACCAAATTTTCTTTAAAAACAACTTTATTCCCACTTCTTCCTGGAAACCTTTCAAAGCAAGCTTAAATATCAACTTTTGTTAAAAAAATTGTCTTTTTTACAATTTTCTTTATTCATAAAATGATTCTTGTAACGAGATAGTCATGCAAATGTTAATCTTGTAACAAGATAGTCATGCATGTTAATCTAGCGTTCTGTTTACAGTTGCGATTTAAGGACTTTTTGTATTAACTGGGTCATTAATCTCCATTCAGTTTTCTTCATCGCTCGTTATAGATTTAATTTATTGATAATGATAATTCTACCCATCCCTCACAACCTTTTGTACTGAAGAAAATATTCTCCAATTAGGGTCAACATCCTTTATGTCACTCTCACCCTTGTCTTTTTGGTCATCATCTAAATTTATCACCTTTTTTCAACTGAGGAGGAGATACAGATCCTTTGTGGGGAAGATAGTGAACTGCATTTTCTATCTGGTTCTTAAGCAGCCTCGTTTGGAATCATTTTAATTAGTTTAATGTATGAGTCATTGCTGCATATTATCTAACTGCGATATTTTTAGATTAAGTACTTCGGTTAAGATCACTGACTTCAGAGAATTTTCAATGAGAAAATTTTCGCCTATAAAGATTTCTCTTTTTTTATCATCCATTCTTTTTATCTATTGATGAAGAAAATCCCATCTGTTAGAGATCCATTGAATATTTTCACAATAATAGATACTGATTGGGTGATTAGTGGACCCATAAAAGGTTGCGTATAAAGCGCATCACCTACTAAAATTACTGAAATATTATGATACTTAAACAATACTTAAACCCTAAAGTTTCTTCTGAAAACCTTTTTGTTAAGCCTGAAGCACGATAATATCTCAATAGACGTTTACAGCGCATCCAAAATATGTTCCAATTGTCCAATTATACACATACATAACTCCAAAAGATCGGTATTTTGATGGCGATTTTGGAACAGCCTGGGTCAATTTTAAAATTTTAACTAATTTCCAGAAATTTGCGAAAAACCTTCATTTTACCGCCATTTTGATGACGCCATCAAAAAGGCAGCAAAATGAAGGGTTTTTCAAATTCTCAAAATAAGTTAACATTTATAATTTGGCCCAGGTCATTCCATAATCTCTTATAGAAAACCGATCTTTTGGAGCTATGTATGTGTATAATTGGACTCCGCCGAGGCCGTCTTGGGAACAGCTTTTGTGGGAAAATTATCTAACTTGCTTTCCACTGTTTCCATTTTTTCAGACTTCTAATCCTTTCTTTTATATCATATTTCTGATGCCACTAAATTGTATTCGACATGCAGATTGAATATAATATATGGCATTTTCAATAGTGTAGATGCCAGTCTCTTATTAGCGGAGAGGCCGATAAAAGGTTGTATTATCAAGCATATTTTTATACATTACATAATTTAGAAGGAGATAAAGGATTAAATTTCCTATCAATGTGGTTTTAAAGGGTTTCTTTTATAAATAACAAATGTCTTATTAGTGGACCGACAAAAGATTTATTATCTATCATAGCATAATAAAAATAGTTTTGGTATGTTTCGTGTATTTAAATAATTAAAGAATTAATTCCCCTTAATTCTCCCTTGTAATTGGTTGTTTTGAATGATTTCTCTTATATACAGAAAAAATTAGTGACCTCTGTTGGTCGTAAATGGCACTGGAACCTACATTAGCCCTTTCGTTAGAGGTAAACTTATCACTTATAGATAGCTCAAATCTGTAATCCTCCAGGTTTCAGCACACTTCAGTAGGACTGATTTCACACTTGAATTGAATTGAATAGACCTTGATGTTTCCTAAAAAGTCTTTGATGCCCATATATATTTTTATAATAATGCTGTCCTAGGCTGTCAATTCTCTTACTCGCAACACAATCTGTTCCCCTTAGTTGTTAACAATGCTGACTAGATGTTTGAAGCTGTCTACAGCTCCTAATGCTTCTCCGTTAGGTGTGATGGGAGTTTGCATTTTGCATCGGGCTTTTGCCGAGAAAATTTGTACCCTTCTGGTTAACAATAGTATAACTAAACTTTCCTCGCCCCTCTGGAAATTTAACATTCATTCGATCTTTCTGCCGTACTTTAGCCCTTTGAACCCCTTTGAATTTTTTGTCTACACCTATGATATTTTAATGAAAATTTCATTCAAAACTCCCTGAGACCAGAATTGATATTTCAATATTCTCAATCTCCTTGGAGGGTCCAAAAATATATTTTGACGTTAGATTGACTTCCTAATCTCACTGAGTTACTGACTATCTCATTTTTCTGAATGGTATCTGCATGGTGATATGATCTTTTCTTGAATCTCTTTTCTTTCTCTTTTCTTTTCATCCATTACGAATTCAAGTGCTGTGAAACTCCCCAAACTTACGATTAAAAAGTTCACTGGTGACCCTTTAGAATGGAAAACATTTTTTGATTCTTTTAATTGTGCCATTCATTCCACTGAAATTCCAAACGTACATAAAATGACGCATTTGATTAGTTTGTTAAGCGGACAGGCACTAGATTCAGTGAAAGGGCTAAGTTTATCAAATGACAATTACGAAACAGCCTTGAAAATTCTAGAGGAAAGGTTTGGTGATAAACAATATATGATATCGGCACATATGAACAAACTTTTGACAATTGAGAAAATACGAAGTGATAACGATATCACCGGTTTACGAAATCTGTGTGACTTATTGAAGGGACAAGTAAGAAGTTTGGATAACTTAGGAGTGAAATCTCAGGATTACGGACCGCTGTTAATTCCGGTTATATTCACGAAAATTCCTAAGCAAATCAATGTTATAATCTGCCGTAAATTTGAAGAAACAAAACGAAATTGGGATATTAATGAAATCTTAGATTTGTTAGAAACCGAACTCTCGGTCAGAGAAAAACTTAATCAAGTACGTGAAAGCGAAAAATCTGAAAAACCTTTGAATCAGACACTGTCTGGAATGGCTTTGAATAATAACTCTCGAATGAAACCGGGTTGTCTGTTTTGTGCCGACAGTGCGCACAGAACTCAAAATTGTGATTCTTTGGACTCTCTGAAAAAACGAAAGGAATTTTTAATGAAGGAGGGAAGATGTTTCAAATGTCTGAAAAAATCTCATATAAGTAGAAACTGCCCCTCGAATTTGAAGTGTTTTAAATGTCAAGGCAACCATCATCAAGCTGTTTGCGAAAAACGTTTTAATGAAAAACCGAATGAAACTGAGAAACCGAAGGGAACTGAAAATCTTGTTACTCTAACGACTAATCGAGACAAAGTTTTGCTTCAAACTGCTAGAGCCCGTGTTTGTTCAACTGACGAGAAAAATCATGCGAACTTAAGAATCTTATTAGACGGGGGAGCACAGTTGACATATATTTCACCTAGAGCGAGAGACTTGTTAAAGTTGAAAACTGAAACAATTCGAAAAGTAAATCTGAAAACCTTTGGAGGTTTGTTTGAGGAAAAATCATTTGAGGAGGTGTCATTTTGTATAAAGGGAGCCAAAAACAACGAATCTATTAATGTGAAAGCTTTTGTTAGCGAAATCTGCCGTCCTTTCAGTGGACAACTTATTAATTTGGCCGTCAAAGAATATCCTCATTTGCAAAATATTGAACTCGCTGACTCAAACCGAAATGAAAATGATTTAGCGATTGATATTCTCATAGGAGAAGACTATTATTGGGAAATCGTTAGTGAAAAAATTATCCGAGGGAACTCTGGAGGCCCGGTTGCTATGGAAACCAAATTGGGTTACGTTTTGGGAGGACCCATTTTTAAAGATTCTGGGGATTCAGAAAACTACTCTACACTTTGTGCTCATCAAATGCAAATTAGTCATGAAATTTCTGACGAAACGAAACTTGCGAATTTATGGAACTTAGAAAGTATTGGAATATCTCCTGACGAACTTACAAAGGAGAAAACTTTTAATGAAAACATCGAGTTTGTAGACAACAGGTACCAGGTAAAACTTCCTTTCAAAACAGAGCATGAGGCGCTTCAAAGTAATTTTAGTCATGCAAATAAGAGGCTTTATAGACAATGGGAAAAATTTAAGAAAAATCCAGACTTATTTAAACAATGCGACGAGATATTTAAAGAACAATTATCATTAAACATAATAGAAGAAGTCCCAGCGAGCCAATCAGAGAACGAAAGCCATTATTTACCATTCAGACCTGTCGTGAATGACGACAGAGAAACAACAAAGGTGAGAATTGTTTTCGACGCTAGTGCGAAAGGAGATGGAGAGTTCTCTTTGAATGACTGTCTCAATACAGGCCCCTCCCTAAACCCGTCATTGTTTGGGGTATTATTACGTTTTCGATCACATAATGTGGCCTTTGTGAGTGACATCGAAAAGGCGTTTTTACAGATTTCAGTTGACCCAGAACATAGAGATTTTCTTCGATTTATATGGTTTGAAGACCCTGATAACATAAACTTTGAGAAATTTAGCGAAAACAAACTGAAAATCTATCGAATTTGCCGTGTTATGTTTGGAGCTACAAGCTCACCAGCACAATTAGCGAGCACTCTTAAGCATCATTTCAATAAATATGAAGACTCCCATACTGAACTTGTACAAAAATTGAGAAACTCTTTGCATGTAGACGATCTTATCTCTTGAGGTAAAGACAACAAGGAAGCAGTGACGATGTATCATGATGCGAAAGCTATTCTAGCGGACGGTTCATTCAACCTACGAAAATTCAAGTCGAATTCCGTGCGAGCTGAAGCTATGGTCAACGAAAACGAAACGTCAAAAGATATCAAAGTGCTAGGCGTTAATTGGAATAAGGAAACTGATGTACTGTCTATTGATTTGAAAAATGCTTGCGAAAAACTCTCTGAAACTCCCACGAAAAGAAACGTTTTACAAGTACTAGCTGCGATTTACGACCCTCTCGGACTGATAAACCCGATTGTTGTTACTTTGAAAGTATTTTTCCAGAAACTTTGTTTATTGAAATTCAGTTGGGATGAAAGACTTAACGGCGATGTACTCGATGAATGGAATGAAATTGTAGCCTCGTTGAACATGAATATGATTTTTGAAGTGCCTCGCCTCTATAGTTTTGAAGATAAAAGTGATCCTTTTACCTCGATACAGCTTCACGGTTTCTCT
>JAUBWS010064533.1:0-14880 GCA_032270445.1 Darlingtonia californica | reverse complement strand
TCCATTTTGCAAAAACAAATCTTCCCGGTCAACAGAATGTTAAAATGTGGAACAAAAGCAAGCTCAAAGTACACTGGTAATTAAATAGCGTATCAGGCAGTTTTACCGCCAGCGATCGCTGCGCTAACTTAGTTGAAACCCCGCTAAACAAAAGCCCGCCCGCTTATGCCCGCCGTGAAACAAATGAATTTATCAAGAAAACATGTTCAATACGGTCATTTGAATAGCGATAGAAACTTTACCTCTATTATAAGGAATCCTATCCGAATCAAACGCGAGTCTTTGCTTAAGGACGTCAGTGATTTGGTCTGATAGATCAATTCCAGAACCTCCTTGTAGTTGATTATCCATTTTATAAACAAGGGCAGCATCAATTGGCCTTGTGACTCTTTTTCTTTTATTCGGCAGGATAATCATAATCGCGTGGTTTGTTTGGTGCCTTGGTTTATCTGCTGCAACCGATACATGAGGACATAATCTTGTTGATGGAAGCGGTGTGTTTAAAAATCTTTTGGTCTTTCTCAATAAATATTGATACGCAGCATTAATGATCTCAGGAAATTGGTTTATATAACAACATTTTTAATTTTACCCACATTTTTATCCATTAGATCAAAATCGATGAGACTACCATTACTTTGGTAATGCCATTAAGTCATTATTGTTATGATATCAAAAAATTGTTCGTTAAACAAAGGCAATTCAAACCTTTGAAAATTTGAATTCAATGAATGAATATCTTTAGACGCTTCAGTTACTAAATAAATAATAGATTATAGTAGTAGATACCTTCCATGCCAAATGTTTCCAATATCCCACCACACATAGAAACGAGACTCAATAAGCTTTCAAATGACAACCCAGCAGATTTTACTTTGCAAACGGTTTTGTCGGTGCTAACAACATTGCGGGAAACTTCCATTTCCGTTTGATTTTGACGTGAAGTTTTAATCTGATGATGTTTTGCTTTGAAATGAAAGTTATCCTCTCCGTTCGAGCCAACAAAGCCAAAATGCCCCACAACATGGTTCTTGAAACTGTACTATGCTTGACACTTGCCTGAAACCAACTGTTCTGTTTTTGATCTATCATATACCAGTCCGCTTCCCAAATTGTTTGAAAACATTGACCTGTAACAAAAAGAGATAAATAATCAAGAATCTCTTCACACAATTCTTTTCATTGTGAGTATGTAACTCATGATGATGGTTCCATTCAAGTTACTGAAGTCAATGGATGGACCTTCTTTTTTTTAAATTTTTACCTTAGGCTACATTCGTATGCTATCTAAAGACCACTTTAAGGCATGAAAATTTAGCTGTTTCGCGGGCGGGTCGCCAAAACCGCGAAATTAAAATGCCGCTAAATATGGATTTTGACGCTAACCGCGAAATTAAAATGTCGCGAATAATATTTTTCAGTCAACCGCGAAATTAAAGTGCACGAAAAAATCACTTTTTTGTAAGAACCTGGAAATAATAATGCAGAAACTCGATTTTCCTTTAGAAAAAAGGTAATTTCGAGACATTCTAAATTGAAAATTCGTCATTTTTGGTTCGAATTGCGAAATTAAAATGCCATGAAATGCAATTTTGACCAAAAAAACCACAAAAATAAAAAAACCGCAAAATTTATAAAATGAAATTATGAAAAACTTACGTCATCTTTTTTACAAATGATGACTGCTGGAAATTATTACAAGTGAGACACTGCACATGCATCCATTATCTGTTATCTCGATTTGCAGGTCTTGTACCAACGATAGTTCCAAAAGGTTGTTTGCTTCTTTAATACTAAAAACATTTTCAAGAGGCAGAACACTGGAAGATTTTGCAATTGATAGTTCAGCCAGCATTGTTTTGATTTCTGTTAATTCTCTTTGAAAAGATTCCAAACTTGGCTCCTTTGAATGGTTGTCAGTTTTTGTTGTGCAAAGACTGTCTAATGATAATTGTACTGTTGATACTGTCTCAGAACTTTGAATTGTAATAAATAATGTACATCCCTTTCTGGTGATACAGCAGTTATCGTATCGTTATCGTCATTAATAGTATTCTGCTTTGCAACTTCATCAACTTTTTCAACTAAAGGTTGTTTCGATGGGCACTTTATTTTTTGTGAAATAGAATTGAATAAATTCCAATAACTTGGGTTTTCAATTTCTTAGCTTAGATTGTTTCAGTTATTCCTAAGTATAATTACAAGAAAACTCTGAGGCAATATTTTTTAAAAGGCTGCGAAACAGTCTAAAAACCTAAAATATTTACGTGCCTTTTTTTCTCTGTTGCTTTGTCTTTCTTTTTTTTCATCAATGTCTTTTTTCCTTCTCTTGATGGCCAACTCGTGATCAGATTGTACTTTACATTTTCATTTTCATTATCACCTGAATACATTTGTTTGTCTTTTTATATGGAAATCAGTGCCACGGACTAACTCTGAACCACATTTGAGACAAGTATACTTCAGTGAAGACTTTGTGTCAACTGTGTTAATGTTTGTTTTTTGAAGTTCCAAGAACCTGTTAAGAGAATATTAAAATTTGAAAGCTCCATTAAGAAATAATATAATATCTCCTACATTTTTACAAAAGGTGAGTGCAATCTGTTTTCTTGATAAATTGTAGGAAAACCTTGCATATTTTATGACTGTAGCTTATCTGCACGCTTTTTATAATGAACTTGAGGCTGGATTATAACTTTGAAAGCATTACGAAATTAGCCCTTCTTCTAGACAAGAGACAACCTTTTAAACCCTTAATTACAGGGGTAGGCCTTGATATAAATCTTATTGGCTTTCGTCCAACCACAAACTTGACTATTCCAAGTAAAAGTAGAAGTGTATACGTTGATCATTAAGTTTTCATTTTCCAAAGTAAGAAATTCACATAACGAATAAACACATACCTGCTGTTTTACTTGATGAGGATCCGCTGGATGAGGATAAGATTGGCTTTTCTTTTTCCTTTGAACAGTTGAAGAAAAAATTTGATGCTCCGAATCCTTCATCACTCTCATCATAATAAATAAACATTATATACACGTCAATTCCGGACGATATGAGGACGCCTACTGTATCATTGCTTTGGTTCGACCATTGATGACAAGAGTTCATTCTGTGGTAAGTCGGATTGAATGTTCCTTTCATTTCATGTTGTAGTAAATCACATTTACATAGTATTTATTGTTTTCATTCTTCATTCCAGATTAAAGAAGCTGCAGAAATGATATTTGTCGATTTAACCTCAAATTTGGATGAATTTAACTTGAGATTTTTCTTATTTCGTAGACATTCTACTGTGGGAGCTTTGCCATTAGGTAAAACTAAAATCTTTATCCTTTGAAGATTGGAGATAAAGTCCTAAAAGCACGTTTGAAAATAACCATATACACGTTGATTATATAAGAAAATCAAAATCCCAGTAAGCCTTCAGTAGATCTTAAATTTTACGAATTTTAAACTAAAATGTTCTCAATTTTTTCTTAATTATAGCAAAAACCAGGTTGAAATTATTTGGATTAAAATTGTTCTTGCGAAAATAGTCTTTTGAAGCCTTCAATGCTCTTAACAGGTTTTAAACTTTTTGCCATTTAAAACTTTGTATGTATTCTTACATGGTTTGTTCTCTTATAAAACAGCCTTTGATATGATATAGTATTTAAAAATAAGAAAATTATCTCTAGCATTACATTTGAAAACAATTCCACGGTCGTGAAAGCTGTGTTGCAAAATATATATTCATAACTAAGATGCAATTTTGCTGATTTGAAGCTGTTGTCAAACGGTTTTTGGGATATAAATATTTGCTTGCTTTTCTACAACATGACGTATGAAATTTATTTATTTGTAGGTATTCTAATGACAAGTGACGAGAAAGAAGAAACCTTAATTCAAGGTATAAGAATGTTACTTTCTACTGGGAATAGGGAATTTCCAATCCTAAACCCTAAAAGAATTCTACCCTAAGGGCATTAATTTTTTGCGAGCATAAGATGTTGTGGGAAAAGTTACTGTGGAAGTTTATTTATTATAATCATCTATCAAATGCAAAGAATTGTATCCTTAAGGTAATTTGGTTTGAATTGTCACCACTCAAAAGAGAATGACAGATAACCTTGATAGATTCCACCATGCATAATAGTCAAAAGCTCCGTCTCCGAAACGAAAACAGAAAAATGTTTACTTGTGATATACTTGCAAGGAACGATGCATCGATTTTTCCACGAATATACTAGTTAATCAATGACAGTCTGAGGTAATCGTTGTGTTCTTTAATGCGATGGATCCATTCTATACTTTCAGGTAATGCACCGTTTAGAAACACGTTATCACGAATAGAATGGACGCTAAGGAGAAGTGCTGTATAAATACAGGCAACACAACATATGTTGTAATTAGCACCTTGGAATGGAAAGTTATCCACACAGTCACCAGAATGTGCCAACGAATTTTTTCTGTTTTATGCCCTAGTTTTACAGTGTTAATTGGTATCACCATAAAACCACCCATTCTTCTCCTAATCAACCGTCAAACATGTCCAATGGTTCCCTTTCTCGCCTTTGTCAACTGCCATTGTACTACCGGTTCCTGACAACTTATATACGTTGACGATGATACAAAAAAACAGGTCACACCGTTTAACCTGTACTTTTCAGATTCGCTTACTGTATCTATCCTATCAAGAAAGCACAACAACGATGGCATGGTGAAAAAAGCATAATCTGTGCTCGATTTATTGACCAACTCTAAAACATTTCAATCATTTGAAGATTGATCCAGTTTTGACACGTCAATAACGAAACCCGGAGTAAAACCGAGCACCAGCTCACAAGCGATATGTAATTGTTTATCAGTTGCTGAAGCAAATTCACGGTGCCGTCCCGGGGATTTTCAATCCCGTGTTATCGATCTCTGGGAAATGGCCGTTGCGTAGTGGAACGAAGCTAAAAAGACTTAAAACTTTTTTAATTTGATTGCTGAATGGTTTCTCTACATACTAAAAAAAATAATTATAAACTTTTCTTATTTTTTGGACTTTCTTAAGTTATGAGGTAATAAAGATAAAATAACATGTTTTTTTTAAAGACGTCAATTTTTCTACGATCGAATTGACGTCAAAACGGTCTCCCTAACTTAGGCATATATTTTTCTAGCATTGTTCACATTTTATTAACAATATCTAGCTCAATGGTGGCTCTCTCCTTGTATTAGCTAATGTTATTTAGAGAGTCTCCTTCCTTATTTCCTAATGCTTTTCATTTTATACTGTACTGTCCTTTATTTGTTATGGTAAATAAATTTTACTTACTTAAATATCCGACGTCAATAATGTTGGCCGATCCTTTTAAACACAAGAACCAGGTAAACCGTCATTGAGCATAGCTTGAAACCTCAAGACTGACTCTTCATTTTTAAAATTTAATGACGAAAGTCCATGCGGAGGCACTACCTCCTCGATATTAGAAAACCAAGAAGTTTCCTTTTTTATTCTCTCTTGAAGATTGATTATCTTGTGCATTTTTAAACAAGCATCTATATCTTGTGTCATATAAAAATTTCCATCAATATTGGCTGCGTTATATCGTTTAGAATAGTTTTTGAGTGTCTCTGCAATTACAATTATATTGCAGTCTGACAAGGGAACTAAGAATGAGTGCTGAACCCTCTCACTTTTTTCGGTTTTACTGTACTTTACTGTGTTTCTGATTCTTCGAATTTTCGGCATTGCTATGTTACGAAATTCACCCCTTTTTATCAAATAATATTGTTCTAGATTGTAAGCGATTTGCTATAAAAAATAAGGAAAGACAAGTTTTAATTACGAAATATGTAACATATACCAAAAACACCAAGATTGAAAAACGACATTTCTAACTTTGATTATGTGTCCTATTCAGTGTAAATTGATCCGGCCATACGTAAATGGATCAAATGGTAAACGGAAGTAAATGGAGTACCGTATTTTTCCTAATTAGCGCCCCTCCCCAATAAGCGCCCCTCTCTAATAACCGCCCGGACGCTCATTAGAAAGAATGATATTTACGCGGAAACCAATAAGCGCCCGGGCGGTAATTAGAATTTTGGAGTAAAAACGAAAATTACGTAACGAAACGAAAGATTGTCTTTTGAAAATATTTACATGATGTTTACAATTTTAAAAAATGTTAAAAAGATGCTCCCCTCTTAATTTCTGAAGTTTCAATGTTCAAAAGAACAGCTTTTCCTTTCTCCAACTTTTTGATTTCTTATTGAAATGTTTTCACATGTTTTTTGTTTCCAATGATGTTACAGGTAGCCGGTACAGCTAGTCCGTTTTCCAGCTTTCTTCCACCCGAAAACGTAATCGCCTTGAGAGTTGACAGCCATTTTCTAGATTTTTTTATAAGTGCCCCTCTCCAATAAGCGCCCCCCCCCCTAAATTCCAAAAAAAATTATAACCGCCTGGGAGCTTATTAGAGAAAATACGGTAAATATGCTGTAGAAAGATATTTGACATATATTTGATATACCTAAATCTTTAAAAAAGCCATTTTTTCTCGCGTGTGTTTTAACATCTTATTCTCTTGTTTTGTCATTTGTGTTTGTATTTAAAGATATGCTTTTCAATAATTCCTCAATTAATGTCAAAACATCACTTTGGGAATGTTTTTTTCTAATAAACGTGCACACGAGATAGCAGCCATCATGTTTTTTATTGTAGACTGCACTGAGCATGAGGGCTACGACAGCTAAATAAAGATTTAGGGGCTGGTTAAACGTAATTGAAGTGAAATTCTGACCGGTTTGAATTTTGTTTAGGTTACTCGTGTGTTTCATTTCAGGGTTAATGACCGGTCTGGAAGCTGAATTACAACTTGCAGCATGATTTCACGAGTGTATAAGAATCGTGAAAAAATACTTTTATCTTCCTTTTAACACAAAATGGCTGAGCGTAATGAATTTTTGCTATCTTGTTTGAGTGGAGTTTTACCTAGCTCTGTTATTGTTGCAACTCCATGGTGTTTTGTTAATGAAAATCGTATAACAGCAAAGACATCTACAACAATTGTACCAAGAAGCGGTGCCATCAAGAAACCTGGCACTATCTCGATACCAACGTATCAGAAAAAGGTAAGTACGTTGTTAAAAGCTACCTTGGGAATTTTGTAATTCGTATTGATAGATATGTTGTATTCGTTTCTAAGCTATTCCTATCAATCATAGGTTCCTCCGAAAGAAAAGGTCGATATGGGTTGAACCTGGAAGGATTGCGCAATGTTGGAAAAGTCTAAACACTAATAAAATGTCACCAGAAGAATGGAAAAAGGATTTTCGAATATCAAAGGATGATTTTCCTTTGCTGGTAAATATGATCAGGCCCTACGCAAAGACTAGATGCTCAAAAATTAGACAGAATGTATGAAGCTTAGAAAAACGAGTTGCGATTACCCTTCACTATTTAAAAGATCAAGGCTCAATGTGGATGACTGCAAATGCATTTTGTATCGCCAGTTGTACTGTAGGCCAGATTATCTAGGAAGTATGCGGCATCATTACAAACAACTTAAGACCAGAATTAATCAAGTTTCCCGAAAAAAAAGAAGAAGTGTCAACGGCAATCGCAGGATTGTTAGAACGATTTGGGTTTCCTCAGGTAATAGGATGTGTTGACGGAACACATGTACCAATAAAACAACCAATGGAAAACGCCCATGACTATTTTTCTTACAAACAAAACTATTTAATCAATTGCCAAGCTGTGTGTAATGCTTTCGGGCAGTTCATAAACGTGGAAGTTAAGTGGCCAGGAAGTCTGCACAATGCAAGAGTTTTTTCGAATTGTGATGTTGAAAAACGATATTCTGAAGGAAAGTTAGAACTGTTTCACAGGGAGTTGCTACCAGGAGAAGAGAGTGTACCGCAACTTCTATTGGGAGACCCAGCGTATCCTCTCGTTCCTTACGCGATGAAAGAATTCGATCATTGTTCGTCTAACGAAGAAGTAATATTCAATCAGATGTTACGTGGCGTAAGAAATCAGATTGAATGTGCATTTGGTAGACTAAAGGCTCAATGGAGGATTTTTTTGTTGTAGAAAACCTACCGAATGTGATTTTTTCGTGCTTCGTATTGCATAATTTTTGTGAACAACGAAAGACTGACGTTGATGCAACTTAGGTTGAAAAAGTTATCCAAGAAGAACGGTCCAAGGCCCCTGTGGACAAGATAAACTCTTACACCACACCCATGGGAAGAAGAGTTAGAGCTACAATAACTAGTTATTTTAAAGAGTACTTGCAAGTTTTTATTTAAACACCGTGAAAAGCTACGTATAAAGAAGAAAAATAAAAGCTATTACAAATTCTCATGATGCGGAAGGGTGAAACTACTACTGCTGAACGAGTCGATGAGCTCCGTGTATTAGCCCCAGGGTGACGGACATACTGTTGGTAGTAATATTTTCGGGGATGTTGTTGTTGGAATTGAGGTGTTGGTCGATTTTCACCTCAGATAGCACCTGCTAACGCCAACAAGCCATCGCCAATCGCCTTGCCCACGCTTTCTATTGATTGAGATATCTTCTTAAAGGCTTCATTTGATTCCTGCGTTGCAACCGTCAACTGCTCAACCATGTTTTCTTTCAGTTTAAGCTCTTGTTTAGCCATATTTAAGTAAACTTGATCGCGCTGGCTAGCTGATAAACGCTTCTCCATATTCTTTCGTTTATTGTCAACGAATTGTCGGGTTAGTTGATTCCTTTTCCAGATGAGTTGTCTTTACCTTTTTTCAGAATCCAGCGGTGTTTGACTTTTTTCTTTGTCATCGACATCTATGTTAGAATCAATATTTTGATTATCGTCAACTTCCGGTTCCCTTTCGTAGCCACTTTCCGGTTCAGATTCTTTTTTTATTGATTCCAATTCCTCTTCTGGGTTGCACCTTTTGGATGTCACCGCGTTTCTTATTGTTACCGTTGCGGGTGATCCTCCCCATATACTATTCAATTCCTCCCAATTATGTCAAACGACTTTTCCTGATCCCGATCTTTGCCCCTCTGTTACGGCTTTTGCGGTAGTTTTGACGAATTTCCTGAGAAGTCATCAGGAATATTAGACCAAATTCACCGTTAGACGTTTTCTGAATTTCCTTCTCTTACTTAATTTTCACTCTCACCAACATGTTACAGCACAGGAAAACTTTCGTCAACAAACATCGTGATATCTGTTATATCAATCAAATAATACCGACCTTGCGTATGCAAAACATCTCGTCATGAAATTTGCAAACACACTTTCAGGCCTCCCAGGTGGCATAAAAAAAAAAAGAAAAGCATAAAATTTCGTAAGTAGCATAAATTTTTGAAAATTGGCATAAAATTTAGGTAACTGGAATAAATTAGCATAAAATTTTAAAATCATGTATTTCATCTAGAACGTTTTAATTGCTGTTGTAGAGAAAATTTAATAAAAGGAATATTTCGAGGCAGCTTTCACTGTTTAATAATATTCTTTGCCTGAAACTGCTGTACATGTATAAAAATTAGCAAAAAATAGCATAAATTATAAGACAGAATGGCATAAAATAGCATAAAATAAAGTTTGAAATGGCATAAAATTCCTAAAAGAATTTAGATATTTTTGCTGGGAGGCCTGCACTTTCCGCATCTGAATCGCTTTTCAGACCGGACTGAAATTTCATTTCGGTTGACACGTGTATACAACATGTGGCGTTTGTGAGGAGACCGAAGTGAATTCAGACAGGTCTGAAATCACACGTGTAACCAACCCCTTAATTATTCAAAACCGCTCGAGTTCAAATTTGCCCGCTGAAGAAAATCATGTGCTGACAAAAATCAGGGCTACGACTGCTAAAAGAGGGCTACGTCCGTTGACAGAAAAACATTTTGCCTCGCCGTCATCCGTTGGCCGTGCACTTGAAATTCGAATAGAAGAATTTGTGCACCCATGGGAAAAAATACCTGCCCCTGGGGTTTAATGGAGACACTTTCTGCACCTGCACTTGAGAAATTATTGGAACCTGCCTTCGAGATCTCGACGAAACGTGCCATACTCTGCAAACTGGGGACTATCTTAATGATAATGTTTTCTCATCTCATCTGATATTTGGAAATGTAACATCGTGTAATGAAAGGTATAATAGTCTATCTATTGAGAAGTGCTGCTGAGAATTTTATAAACCTATTTCGTAGTACTACCTATTTAGAGAGAATACATCCATTGATAGCTTGAAAGTGCTTGAGGAAGATGTTACTATTGAATAAAAATGTTATCTCACTAAATTTATCTGTCCAGTTGCAACCTAAAAAATCTGAATGAACATATGGCTGATTGACCGACCAAGTAATATTTTGTAAATTCAACCTACAAAATTAATGATTAAATAAAGCTATGAAAGGACTTCTATGCAGTGGTATACAGCCTGGGAAACACATGAATTGCACATTTTTGTGCGCAATCGCACAGCAGTACAGCTAGATTTTTGTTATTGGGATTTTCCCTTAAAAATAGCCTCCATTGATTATGGTAAAAATGGCACCAATCTGACTGATCCTAATTTTCAAAAATCTAGAGTAAAAATCTGACCAACCCACCAACCGACCCAAATTTTGGGGCTATACCGGATGCTAAAGCAGGTTTGAGAAAAATGGTCCAATTACATTCAATGTGTTATAACAACTGATCTATTGAAGATATTTCAAAAAGAGACCCCTCGTTTTTTTCCCGTGATCAAAAAAGTAGAATACATTGTTTCTTTTAAAAAATGCAAAATTTGACTTTGAAGCTAAAAAAACATATGAAAGCAAATATTTCTCTTTTCATCTTAATAGACAAAAAAGACAATCTATATATGAACACAACAAACAAAATTCCAAGCAAAAATCTTCGCCGGAGCCTTAGAAATTGAGGTTTGCGTAAAAACAAAAAGAATAAAGAAATAATAACCGGTAAGCGGTTATCTTTTAAAGAGTCAATATCAACATCAAAGCTAGTAGTAAAATGGCAGTAAAATCATTCATATATCATATCATATAGATATATCATATAGAAAAGTCAAGTTGAGTGTGGTAAATCTTGAAACAATTATCTGGGTGTAACTCTGGCGCTGTGGGACAGTCCCCACAAATATATATCGTCGTCACATTTACACACTGCATCAGGTAATCAATGTATGAAATCTTATTATTTCCGGTAACTTCAACATAGATCTTATGGGCATTCAATGCAGATTGTAAAATCAGGCGAAAAACAATTTTTTTACCACTTGTATGTTTTACGAAGGGCTTGTACACTATGAAGTTGCTGGTCAATGCGCGGTCAACTCCGCCCATGTGTTGGTTGTAGGACTTGATGGTAGCAGGTTTGATAATTTAATTCCCTTTATTGTCGGTTTTTCCAGTGTCGACCATGGCAGAGTTATGCAGCGTAGAAAGCATGTAAAAGATTTTCTGCTTCTTGTCCGCCTTGTCCTTGTTGGCACGGAATTTACACGCAACAGCTTTTTTTTTCTCAGTCATAACAATCAATTTTGACGTCAATCTTAGATTGCTAGAAGGAAGAAGTACCTTTCTAAAGTTCGGCATTTTGAATGTCAGCAGAACAAGACAAGTGATTCATCCACGCTCAGATTCTTCCCGGGTTTATAGACTGTTTTAAATCGGTTACGAAGCAAGTCTAAGAACGGTCTCACTTTGTGTAATCTGTCGCGGTCAGGGTCATTTTGTTCATATGTGCTATTGTCATTAAAATGCAAGAACTTGAGGATCAATTTGAACCTGTCACGACAAATAATTTGCAAAAAATGCCGGTGTTGCTGATAATTCCTGGGTCGACCAATAATGATTTATGTTCGGCTTATGAACAATGCCCATCAAAATGAAAACTTTCAGTTCCTTCTTTGTCAAATCATACCACTGTTTCAGGTATTCATTTTCTGCTTTATCAGGATTAGCATCAAAAATGTGTTAGGCAAATTTGTTAGTCTCTCTTACGATGAGTTCATAGACCTGGATTTCTTAATTCAACTACCATGGCCTACTAAAAATACGGCCATATATGTCACATTTTGGAGCAAAACATTAAGAGGCCTACAACTAAAGCCGGTAAAATTCTTATATCACGAGAAATACAGCTGCTTTTGAACTAAAGTTTTGACCAGTGGTAGATATTGACAAGAGCAGACAATTGATACCTTTTAAAAAATTCGGCCACCTGCTAAGCATGTTTTTGCAGACCAGGATGGATCGAGCTAATACTCAACTAAAAGGCCTCTTACCCTAATATCTCGAGAAATACAAATGCTACTGAGCTGAAATTTTTACCAGTATTAGATATTAACAAAAGAAAGCAATTGACGCATAATATAAATTTCGGCCACAGACCTGAAAGGTCAGGTTTAGGCTTTTTAACCTAATACTTTAAGAATTACACATATCATCAAACTGAAATTTTAACCAGAGTTGTTAACAAAATAAGACAACGTTTGCTATATGCAATAACCAAAAAATAAGCTTCGTAGCAAAATAATTTCGAAAGTTCATTTACTTTGACGATTTTTGAATGTTTTACTGTGTCTTTGCGAGCAACGTCTTTGAGTGTTTTTGTTTATTGTTCAAGAATATATTGATAACAATTTTCGAACAAACTTGACTGAACAACAAAACAAAACTGACATTGAGGGCCATAATTTTTTAAAGCATCTAGAGCAGCTGCAGACATATTCAGCAAGCTCTTTAGATGGTACAGTCAATCCCCCTCTTGATAATAACTTCAGGTATTCATCATTTTTGAGATCGTCACTAATTGCTTTCAATTTTGATTGGGAATCTACACATTTGGATCGGTTACATAGCTTTTTTGCGACATATCCAGCGATGGTTGTGGCGACTTCTGAACTATCCTTGTCTAGCACACTTTCTGAAATTTCCTCTACACGATCACTAAGAGCTATATCAAGACTTTCTTCCACATCATTGGTTTCGGGGCGCAAATCTTCTTCTTAAAAGTTAGCTGATATTCTCTTTTATTAATGATCGATAAGATAAAATTCGCTCGGTATTCATCACTTTTCTTAGGCTAACTAAAAACCTCCGCCCTCCACTCATTTGACGATATTGTGTTGCAGACGAGATGTCAATACAAAGCCATAACCATCATCTAATAATTCATTAATCAGCATGGCCTGTGAGCGCAGTGTATTGATCAGAGCGGATGATTTTTGACAAGTTAGGGTGACTGCTGGTGATTGAGACCCTTCTTGAAGCCAGTAGGCGAAGACACGGAAAAAGTGTGTTTTGTTATCATTCAATACTATTTTGGAAAATGAGGTAATGAACCAACATTAAATGTTAATCTGTAAAATACAACTTTGTCTTCAAATTTCCTAAATTAAAATTCAGGCGGTGAGCGAGTTTGATTAAGATCGTTGATTGAATGGATGGTATCCTCCGATTGAAATAATGCAAGTTGATCCTCTTAGAAGACCCTTTTTCTTGGAGGTTCTCGTGATTTACTAGGTGTTGGAAGGACTGAAGGTTCATTTTCCAGCTCTTTTGCGTTAATGGTTGGGATGGCATTCAAATTCCAACGTTATGTGGTTCGTTGTCCTCTACATATACATTTGTCCTCGAAATTAAGTTCACACAACACAGAATTTTTCGAGGGACCCCAATCAAACCTCTTTACAAAACGACCACCATTTTTGTTTAGTTCTTTATTATTGAGGGGAATACGGAAGGCAGATAGCTATTCTTGATTTGTTGAATAACCTGTACTACACCCACGTGCGGAGCATTTGTTCACCATTTTCTTTCATTCATTACTATGATATCAAAAAAAAGCCTAAACATAATTAACAGGATAGTTTGGTCTCAAAATTCAAAGAACAGATTATTTCAAAAGAGAATATTCAAACAAGGATACCCCATAAGATAGAAAGAGCCACATTATACGATAAAAAATATCGAACAAAATTTCCATACTAAAAATAGCAGAAGCAAAATGCCAACCGTGTTAAACACGAACTATAATACAGTACAATAATTTGTTTCCTCGAATTTTAGGCCTATTAATTTGCTCCAAAATGTGACATATATGGCCGTATTTTTAGTAGGCCATGCAACTACTAAATGTTTTATTAAGATGATATAAAACCAGCCTGAAGAATATTCTTAAATAATTTTGAATTTTTGAAAATTTTCAGCCTGTTTATTAATTTCGATTTTTTTCCCAGTCCCGGACCTTATTAGGCGTTTCAACCCTCCCCACTATATCTTTATATTTCGAACATTTTCCATTTTACATTATTTAACATAATGCCTAATATTGACTTAAAAGATTTTTCGTTTATCAAACGCGAGATGAATTATAAATAGGGTGAAAAAAGAAATTGTCTAGATTTCTGGATTTCAAATACGAAAAAGCAAGCAAAATTTTCACGTTTCCAAGTTTGACAATTTTTTCGATGTAATGATTTCAAAATTTCTGTGTTCCGAAATGGACGCAAGTTAAGGGACAAAATAACGCTCTTGTTTGTAACTAGAATAGTTAAAATCTAAAGCATGAATGTGGAAATTTTATTAAAAGTTCTATTTCTCAAAATGTTATTAGATTTCGCGTAGCGAAAGATATTGCAATCGGCTCCATCTATTATCTGTCTCACGTGTTGGGCTACGCTCCAAATCGGCTACCGGCCTGGAAAGCCAATTTTCAACTTAGCGTAACAATCCTTGTAGCAGAAAACACATCAAATCGGTTGCCGTTGTAATAAACACTCGCTTTTTTTATAATGGTAGCATTTTTATGCTATTTTGTAGTCTGTCCGATAAACCGTTCCGGGCTTTTTTGCCCTACTCTTGGTCTATCGGCTAACGTCCAAAACCGAGTA
>JAUBWS010064521.1:14825-29236 GCA_032270445.1 Darlingtonia californica | reverse complement strand
CAGTTTCACCGCGGAGTCACATTTTGCTATCGGCTTTTTTTTCTTATTATTAATTGATGAAATGCCCACCAAAATATCCTGATCCGGCCTCAATTGAAAATGAACTACTTGACTTGATACAAAATATCTCTTTCAAACCAGTGCACAATAAATTTCAAAAGAACGACGACATCAAAAGAATTAATTCTTCAAAAAAACATTTTATACCAGCCGACAGATGACGCAATTTGTACAAACTCGACAATGAAAACCACGACAAACTGTATATTGAGAACGTGACTAAGACGTACAAAAGACCAACCCTTCGACACACAACAAAATCAATGCCGAAGCCAAAACGCTTAGACAAACCCTCAGCATAGACGACAAAGTTGAATGTCTTGCTAAAAATGTTTTGTATTTTACATTGAAGGATCATAAAGCCGATTTTGCTAACAATCCAAAGAGCAGACTCATAAACTTTGCAAAACCTGAGCTTGGAAAGGTCAGCAAGCACCTCCTTGAAAAATCAACAAAACCGTACGTTAGACAACAAAGGTTCACCAATGGCATAACTCTGATACCGTCATCAATTGGTTTCAGAACATCCGCAACAAGGAAGCATGTAAATTCATCAAGTTTGATATCAAAGAATTTTATTCCTCCATATCAAAAAACCTCTTAATGAAAGCGCTACATTTCGCCAAAAGGTTCACAGATATCACTGAGGAGAATGAAAAAATCATAATGCACGCTCGAAAATCGTTACTTATTACAGATAGTGCTACATGGAAAACCGGTGATCCTGATTTCTACGTTATCATAAGTTTCGATGGTGCTGAACTCTGCGAACTGTGGAACTATTCACTTTGGATCATTCAAGCAAAGTCTACGGTATAGACAAAAGTGGAATGTACAGAGATGATGGACTTTGCTGCTTCCACAGGATATCGGGTCCTCAATCCGAAAAGCTAAAGAAATCCATCTCGAAATACTTCAAGGATAAATTCGGCTTAAGAATAACGATCGACACTAACCTAAAGGTTGTCAACTTCCTAGACGTGACTTTTGATTTACAAAGAGAGACATTCCAGCCTTATGCAAAGCCCAACAACCAACCAATATACATAAACACTAGCTCAAATCAACAACCAAACGTGGTTAAATACATCCCAAGGATGATTTCTGACCGAATAGCGAAATTATCGTCAAACCAAGAAGTCTTTGACCGTGCAGCACCGTACTACAACGACGCCTTAAGGTCCAGCGAATACAACGAGCAGATCAAATAAAATCCACCAACACGAGCTAGACATTCAAGATCACGACAAATAATATGGTTCAATGCACCATAAAGTACGAATGTTAGGACAAATGTTGCAAAACGATTCTTAAACATCGTCGACAAATATTTCCCTAAGAAACACAAGTTTAGCAACAGAAATACGCTAAAGGTGAGTTACAGCTGTCTCCCGAATATGTCCAGAATCATCTCCACACATAACAAGAGTACTGAGAGACACAAAAGAAGTATAAACAACCTTCCACTCATGTAACTGCAGACAAAAAAAAGATTGTCCACTGAAAGGGAAGTGTCTCGACTCCAACGTAATTTATAAATGCCATGTGAAATATTCTGAAAACGACGAAGGAAAACACTTTGAATGGTCACAAGTATTCATTCAGACGCGAAAAGAAATCCAAATCGACAGAACTCTTGAATTATGTATGGGAACTGAAGAAAAGGGCATGACCCCAAGCCCTCATGGGCAATAATTGACCGCGCGTTCGTACATAAACGGTAGTAAAACATGTCACTTATGTCTGACGGAGAAATACCATATAATTACCTCAAAACTCAATTTAATAAACAAAAGAAAATTCCATAATGTATAATGCATAATACATAATGCGTAACGCATAAAATCTACATGCTATGGACCTCAAATTTGGGCCAGGACTCTGTAATGCCAATGCAAGTCCATTCTAAAAATTTTAATTCTGTTTAATAAAGTCTGTTTGATATTTTACAGAACAAAAATTTAATCATAAGTAGGCATTATAAAAACAAACAAAATCTAAAAATATCATGTGACCAACGTGTATTTTATAGACCACAAACATTTTTTTATAGTTCTATTCTGCAAAATACATATTGAACATATAGTATTATTTTCTTGTGTTACTCTAAGTAATATATACGTATGCATGCCCGGTTTACATTATAATAATTGTCGCTTTTCTACACGGGGTAAGTATTCATTCCTTGAAAAACTTATACATACCCTATCTACACTACAAAATCTATACGTCATATTTCATCAGGGCGTTTTCCATTAACGTGCATTAAAAATAGGGCTTAGCCTGGTGGTTAAATAGCGCGCTAGCCTACAAGCGCGGTCAAAATTATCCTCTCTCGCCACGGGAGCAAGGGGTAGGAAGAAAAAAACGAAAATTTGTTGAGGAAGCCGTATAATGAAATTCCAGCTGTCTTTAATGAAATTGTTGAGACTTTATATTGTTTCTTGGAGAATTTAAAGATATTGATATTAAGTACGCTTGCCAGTAAAATGCATACAATGCATGCGTCTAAATCCGCCTCTGCTACCTATCAACAAAATTTCAAGTCAAAACAACTGATAGATGCAGAGATATTGTTTTGTTCTGTAAAATACCAACCAAACAGGTGGCAGAACTGAAATTTTTTAGAATGAACTAACAATGGTATGATAAGAGTGCTGGACAAAATTTGAATTTAGTAACATATGTAGTTTTTAAGATATTTAAAATTTTATGCATTATGCATTATGTATTATGCATTATGCCTTATGCAATTTGTACTTGGCCATTACAAAACTGTTCAAACGGAAAAAAGTGAGTCAGTAATTTATACTGTTCGGGATGTTTACATTCTGGTGTAAGTGTGGTATTTTACAGAACAGCACGCATTATCTCCTTAATAATTTGTACAGTATCCGCTACACGCTCTCGAATCTCAAACCTCAGATGCAGCTAGAAACACATGTAGT
This sequence comes from Darlingtonia californica, assembly GCA_032270445.1. Classification (NCBI taxonomy): domain Eukaryota; kingdom Viridiplantae; phylum Streptophyta; class Magnoliopsida; order Ericales; family Sarraceniaceae; genus Darlingtonia; species Darlingtonia californica. The sequence goes on along the minus strand of JAUBWS010064521.1, from coordinate 26,228 downwards.
TTGAAGATTATAACATGGCTTCCAAAGGTATGTTATTTTTTTTCTTCCAATTTGTATAGTTTAAAGTCCATGTCTATGTTTTCATAATATAATGATGTGATGCATAACTCCAGCTCTGTGATGTTAGCTGTATTCTCAACTTCAGTTAAGCAAACGGGCAATGTCTATCCAGTCTATCTGTCTAGCTAGCACTAGCTAGCTAAAGCTTTGGGCAGCTTTAGGTTGAAATGATAAACGTTATCTCCGTAAAATACGAACTGCGACTGATGAGAATAAACAACCCATTATTTTTATCTCCGGAAACTACAAAGTTTGTAAATACATCGTTCTGTAAATTATCAGTATACAGTAGTAGTTGTAGTATGTATTACGCAGTATGTATATATATATAATAAAGAACAGACTGACTACAAAGTTGTTACCTGAAGTTATCAGATAATATACTGCGAGACTCATCATTGCAAGATTTATTTTTGCGAATTTGGCCTTTTTTCTTGAAAATAAATCTCGCAAATATTTTTAAAGAGCGCGATTGGCAATTTAATACTAATGCCAAATATTCAAAAGTCAAGGATTTGCTTAAAGCTAAAACTATCAACATATTCTAACAAATAACATTTATTTCACAGTCTTTAAGCACTGTTTCTATGTTTATCTGAGTCCCAAAATAAATCCCGCAATTTTTTATCCAAAAATTATTCATACACTTAAACAATCAAATCCAAGGAATGAAAAACAATGAATTTGTTCTGAAGAATTAGTGTCATTTTTTGCCATGTACCTGGATTGTGAAAGAATAGAAGCGGCATTTTCTAGAATTGTATTGAAGTCGGAACTCTTCTATTTTTAAGTAATTTTACTAATCATGAGTTATTCTTACACAAAACGTTTTGAATTTAGAATCAAATTTTTATAACAATTTATACGTATATTTTACTTATACGAATTTAGCATGAGAATAAATTAAAGATTTGTACAATGTACAATGATTAGGTCAGATTACATTTTTTTTTATCATCTTGTTCGCGAAAATTCGTCCCGCTAATAAGCATTTGGAGTTTATCATTTCATGAACTAATTTGTTGCTAAATTCCTTAAGTTTTGAATTATCATTATCGGAAATTCACAAAACTCTAGTCAGAAAAAGAAATTTTACTACAAAATTCACAAAATTCTAGTCAGAAAAACAAATTTCACTTTAAATTTTAAGATGAAAGGCTCCCACTCTGCCGTATTCTCGCTTAAAAGTATAAATCTTCCCAATATTAAAGTTCTTGCTTGTTTTTAACAAATCCTTCGACTAAAAAATGTACAACTTACGCTAAAAATTTATTGACTTTGTTAAAATAACAATCGCAAAACTTCAGCACCGTCAGTGCTTTGTAAATCTTTATTTAAATTCTCGGAATCAAAGTGCTAAGAAAATTTCTTCCTTTTTTCCTTTAGGAAACTCGACTTAAGAAACAAAATCTGTCTTTTTTTACATATCATTGTCGTTTTAATTTTATATTCAGTTTCGTCGAAAATTTCAATTTCGTGGTATTAAGCTGCTTTAAATCCAGATTAAATTAGCAAAAATATACACTCAAAATATTTATGCAAAAAGTGGAACTAGCTGATATATAAACAGTGAAATTGGATAACTATACATACATGGACAAGCTACGGAACTATATCCTCTATATTCTATTCTCACGCAGCGCATTGCGATAACGAGTGCCTTTGAGATTATTTTTCAATATATTAACTGCATTTCTTTTTCTTTTAAAAACATCCCAGTCGGCAGGGCTTTAAGAAGAAGAGGCCACTTTAAGCAGGTAATCACGCTTTTTGATAGCAGTAATTAACTAAGTTATCCAAGCTGATTTTTTTGCTTTAACCCTACGATGTAATATAGGGGCATGTTTGTCAGCTATAGTGTTAATAGAATTGAGTTATCAGTAGTTATTAGTAGCTGAATCAACATCAGTTGCACTAAAAAAGTTGGACCAGTCGGCACTTTGCAGATCAGAAATAAAAGAAGTTTGTCGAAGTTTTTGAAATTCCGACATTTGATATATTTTGAAGGAAGTTTAAGTTTGTCAAAATATTAAATTATGATCACTTAAGCCACACAAAATGGTCCAAGATGTGTAGATGTTAGTAGAATTGGTTAAAATAAGGTCCATCAGGGTAGATGAATGCCCATTTTACTTGATAAACCGTTGACATAAAGATGACCAAGTCGAATACCTTTGGATGTGGAGATATCCCTAAGATCATCGTTAGGCTGAAAACCAAACGATGTCTCAGTATCAGTGTCAAAATATTCTATACTGGGTAATTCATTCGTCAATCAACGGAACAAATAAAGTTAAAAGGAGCAGATCGAAGTTTTAGCAACTCATATTTTTTTGGCGATACTCCAGAACATTTTATGTGCAACCAAAGTCCACATTTGTTACAATCATTAGCACAATGGTTTTTTGCTACTGTTTTCAAACAGATAGGGCGCGGATTTTTTGTAATAGGTCAAGGATTTAATTCAACATCGCCTGATAACAATAAAGATGTTAGGCAGTGGCGAACATCAAAGTTCTTTTTTGAACTGAGAAAAATACAAATTACTATGGAATTTAAGTTCATGGATAGTGTGACAGTTTTCCTTATTTTAAGAAAGGTGGCGAGTGTGATGTTGTATCCGAAAGTAAACCAAGATAACAATGAATAGGAAACTAATAAAGAATTTTGAATGATGATACAAGGAGACATGTCTTAATCTGTTTCTCATGCGTATTAATTTTTTAAGAATATCTTTATTGGTTTCTTTTCTGGTTGAAGGTAGTTTTCCAGAACCTGGAAAGAATATATAAAGTTATTTTTGTTAAAAGGATGAGAACAAAAGACATGGTGATATAAAATGGAATGAAAGAAGCTAAAAAGGATTAAAATGCAGAACCTGCCTGGGAATATGCAAGATAAAAACTAGATATATCTACAATATTAAAAAGTGGTAAAAGTCTGGCGTGGGTAATGAGAGTTATACTTGATTATCGACACTAAAGTGATAAACATCAAGTAATAAATAGGTAGAAATAAATTACAGCTTGCAGCTTGCAAATCGATTGTCACATTAAAGTAACAATGATACATAAATAGAGGGAGTTCCTTTTCTTATACACTTGATTTTAAACACTGAAGTGACAAACAACAAGTGTATTACACATAAAATAAGTATCGTAAATTATTGGAAAATACTAGTTGGGGAAATAACTGTAATGTCTTCAGACTTACAAACTAGTGTAATGGCATCGGATCGATAGCGCAGTGGGTAGAGCAATTCCCGACAAACGAGAGGTCGTGGGTTCAATCCCCACTCGATCCGTTACCTTTGTGGTAGTTGGAAAGTCACATTAGACATTAGTGTAAGATCTGTTGTCTTTAGACTTGTTTTTGATTGTAAAACTGACTACTTTTATGGAGTTATACAAGAGGTACACCATTCGTTTCTAATATGCAATTCAAACTGCTACGGCTACATAAAAGTATACTATAAGCAGTAAAATTCTAGTCAGTTAATATAAAAGGAGAAATAGAATAAAAATCCCTTTCACATCAACTACGAATACAACAAAGTAAAACACACCAGCGCCAAACTACAAACAGCCAGAGATAACTGTGGTCTATAACATGGTATATATCCGCAGCCCTTTTTGGGGTTATTACAGTTTTAGTAGACTTATTCCAGCTACAGTGTACAGAGGTGCAGGCTGATGTGCAATATCCATGAGTGTTTGCATATTCTACTTTGTACATATCTGCTATCACATGGTTGCAACATCTGCCAGCACCTGCCATTCAAGGGCACCAGGCAGTTAAAATTTTCCCTTTAGCATCTACTGATATCCAAGAACTTTATTCTTCCTGAATTGACATTGATGCTTTGACATTATTATATAAAAATCTGTGCTATCTTTGTTCGATGAGATCATATATTTGCCCAACAAAACCACTGTCAAAGTAGCTGTACGCTTTCTGATCCTTTTATTCTCCCAATATATTCGGTATCAAATAGCTTAAGGTTAAAAATATATTCAAAAATGTTCCCATGAGAAATTGAAAGCCGCGTTGTGATATCATCAACTCGACTTTCTAAAGGAATTTGATTGGGAACTGACAAATTTAGTTCTGTTTAATTCTGCTCGTAATCATGTCCCAGTTTCTTTAAAATGCACATGAGATTAGCGCAGGTTTTCTGTATCCTGAATAAGAAATCCCACGAATAGCCAGGTAGTTTTGCAACTCCTTAACATTCATATCAAAGAAATAGCTTGTCCGCCATCTTCACAGCATATTTGTACCGACTAACTTCAGTGTTTTGCAACTTGCTGCCTGTTTTTTCTGTCTTCTTCTGCTTTTTCTGTGGAAAAAGGAAACACACTTGTTACCAAAGCTACAACAAGATCTCGTACAACAATGGAACATCGAAGTCTGTAATGAAGTTCTTAGCAATTCAATGTAGAATACTTGGAGTCATTACTTTGATGGTAGAAACTTTTGCAAGGTGGTATAATTATACGATACTTTTGAAATTATTTCGGCGAATGTGAGAATGTGAATTTAGACGTTTTGGCGGATTTATTCTACCATATTAAATCAGAAGTTTGACATAAAGTTCAAACTTTTTGTTAATTTTAATAACTGACTAATCAATCAATTTTGAATAAATTATAATAATTCGCGGGGTTTCCTCGAAAATGACTTTGAGCCTAAATACATACAACAATTTTTCTCTACCCAGTGGGCAAAATAAGTAAAAACCCGATGTGGAGGAGTGTTTTTCTTTTTTTTAAAGAAAACACTCCTCCGCATGGGTTTTTTCACGATATTTTGTAAGCTACAAAGTATACCAAGGAAAGACAATCTTACCAATTTAGGGCTTACTGATGATGTACTGCTACTGCTTTCTTCAACACCATCAAAATTATTCAAATCGTTCAATGAAAGCGATTGTCCGGAACTTTTGGTCACATTCAAATTCGTGATACTAATCGAACTTGCGCTACTGATAGACGTCGTCTCCTGATCATTACGGGATGACAGGTTCAAAGCTGACCTGAATGTTGATAAGATACTGCCGGACTTGATATGGTGGCTGTCCGTCTCTTCACTAACGTTAGACGAGTGATCATCTTCTAGCATTTTTTCATTTTTAGTCATAAATTCGCTGACAATACCTTGTAACAACATACTTCGTGTTCGCTCCTGAATAAATTTTGTTTCAATTTAACCACTTGAGTGCCAATGACAAACAAATCATGGAATTGTAAAATTATTTACGGTCCTGGACCCCTTGGTAGTGACCTAGGATCTCCGCGATCCATGCACCAGGGAGTGGTCCCCGGCCAAGAAATGGGATATGTCCAAAGATTCCCAAAATGTTGAATATGTTGGCACAAAAGTAGTTAAAGTAAAATTCTAGTTTGATGCGCAGACCTTTACACAGAGCACACGGAGCTTCGCATGTGAGAAGTCTCCGTATCAGACCATAGTAATATTGTTGGTAAGCCACGGGTTTCAGGTTTACAAAACATTTTCTGTTACGAATTTTATACAATTTTGCTTTTGTACGTTTGCTTTGAAATTGGTAGATTACAAAAGTACAAAATGAACTGAGCCCACTTACCGCAAGAGCCGAACATTTATCGCTTTTTACTGCGGCATTTTCAGCATTCAATATCTTGGTCAACAGAAACTCCCGGAAATCTTCGCCTTTCTTGAAGATGCACGGATTCGGAAGGCTGGGAGAGAACTTTGGAACACCTTCTTTTGCTGTTATGGAAACCTTGTAATGCGTTTGATCCGTATTGGGGTTTTCCACTTGGACGATAACAAAACAATGAAGAAAGTGCGATTGTATGGAATTCGGACAAAATGGCGTATTTTCTTCCTGGAAGACTATACTCACAACGTCGCTGCCAATGTGTCGTTTTCGACTGAGTTGTTGCGAATCGTTCGGTTTGAATGGAATCATAGATGACACATGAAACATGACCTCTCTAAAATTTAGAAAAATCAATATATACACACCCCTGGACAAGCTTGTTTCGCCGTATCACGGCTCATCAGCTGGGCTAGTGTAGGGTTTGAACCTGGAACCTTGCAATTCTGGATTGATGAGTAAACCCATTACATAACCGAGGCCATAGTTAATCGACTACATGTCACCAGAGTGCAACTCAATATAGGATTCCTTGAATATCATCAAAGTATCACAAGTCGATATCCCTAAATGTCTTTGGTTTAAATTAATCCGTTAATGTTTAGAATATTTCTAAATGTCAAATAGCAATAAAAGATTAGGTGTCCTTAGACTTTAGTAAGTGCCTTTTAGTAGGCTTTCTCTGTATAAAATGTATCATTAAAAACGTATTGGTGATAGAAAATCCTCTAGAAGATAAAGTATGAATTGGTTTGAATATGCAAATATGCTCACCTATCTTTGAAATTTGTGTAATATGAATGTTCCCCAGTTTGTCCGTGTTTTACATCCAAACCTCCTCGGTAATGCGGGAAATCTTTCAGTTCGACTCGATCAGCAATCAAGTCGAGGAATTCCCGTAGTGCTGGTGTTTCTTTTGGGTTTTGTAAGTATTCTTCTTCGGAAATCTGAAATTGAGTAAGGTAAATAAAAAATTCAAATACCGTAATCTGAAAAAATATCACAAGAAATATTTTGTTTGAGCAAATTGACCTCTTGAAAAGGGCGTTAGTTTTTTTCTCCTAGGCACTCAAATTGAATTTTTGAACAAACAATTCAAGACAATCTAGCTAAGTTTGAGAACTATATAAGCTCATTTAATCTCCTTGAAAATCAAGTGTTTGAGAGTTATGAGTCACTTTTTAGGAGCTCAGATGCTTAAGTTTTTCAAGTTTGCCACGCCCAGATGATACAAGGCATAACATGAGCGTTGTAGCGACGCTTTGTACCTTCTGTGTCAATTCCATTTAGTTTTGAAGGGTGAAAATCCATGACAACTGTTTCAAAATGTGTAGAGAAATGATATTCGAGCAATACACTCACAGAAAATAAATGATAATATAACTGAGGATAAAAAATACAGTATTGGGTAATTGAAAATCTGTTTTTTTTTTCTTAGTTAGTGTTTCATTCGAGTCAACACCGAGTCTGATTCGTGAGTAAAGAGCTGGTTTATTGGTGAGTAACAGCGAAATCCGTAACTTTCAAAAGACATTCTAAGAGAACTCTATGTTTACTAGGTGAGGATAATTGGCTAAAAACCCGACGGATAATCAGACCAATCACATACCTGACCATGCTTTTGATGTAGTACACCAATCTTGTAACAGTTTGATACGCTATGTTCGTCAAAGCGCGTAATATCATCACTTGCCCGTGGTACAACGACGGGGTGGAATCGGTCTACATCTACTTCGTCCTCGACCATATACTAGATAAAACATTTTTTGTTAATTTTTCATCCTGTTTATCAACCTACTTATTTCAATTCGCCTAAAGCCTGATTTCAGTAATAGGTAAAAGTGAGTTTTCCCGGTTTCACTTTCGTCCAAAAACTCCCCAATAGTTACAATAGTTACTTATTTGGAATAGTTTTATCAACATTAGCCCACAATACGTGTATCCAGGTGCTTTGAAAGGCAGGATATGCCAATGTTAGCACCCTACTACCCTATTAAAAAAAAAGCTGGTAATTGCAGCAGCAGTTTCATGAAGAACAAGACTTGAAATTGCCCTCAGATTAAACTGGGAATGAATTTTAAGGCAATCTAGACACTCGAAATTAAAAAATTTCCCCTTAATATCGAACTTCCCACACTTACAAACTGCAAGTAATGGTCAGTAGTAAGTCTCCAAGCATTCCTAATTAATGCGGCATTGTCAACAAGAAAAGAAAAGGTGTTTTAAACTCACTTTCATAATTTCTCTGGGTCCGGGGTAATCAGTGGGAAAGGCAGTCACAGGTATTGTTTTATGGATCGTTTTGTTTTTCAGTCTTAGAATCACTTTGTATCGGTCGTTTGGACGTTCCTGTGGCAACTTTGGTGATGATGATTTGTCGGTATTTTTATTGCTGACGTTTTGTTGTAAAAGAACGGACATTAAAATAGGGTCATGTTTACTGTCATTCCCGACATAATTGGTGTGTTCCTGTAAATAAACATAATTGCAATTAATCAATAACACAATAACGGAAGTCCCGGTATAATAAAATAACACTCAATTAAATAGATAATCACTTCGATTAACCCGTATGGAGGTCAATATATCCTTTGATAAGAGCTACTAATTCATTACGATATTCAACAACTACCTACGTGATTATTAAACCTCCAAACCAAGTGACAGTTATATGGATTGCGGTCGTAAATTACAACCAAAACTATTTGTAACTTCAATGAGGAAGATTATCATCTGAGCTGTATGATACAGTAGAACTCATGTAATTTAAATCGTCTGGGGACCTTTTTGTCCGGATTATATGATTTTTTGAATTACACGATTTTTGGCATACTTTCCACACTCTGAAGGGACCGAAAGATTTGCATTTAGTTGATTCTACTGTTTTCCTGCCTTTTCTAATCTGACCCTGTTTATGCTCATAAATCAGATTATTTTTGTATCCGTGTAAAAGAAATATGTTACCTTCCCCGCAAAATCTTTTCGATAGTTGTATACAGATTGGTCGTCCTCTATTACGCAACGGCTGCGATCGATCGTCGGGAAGATGGGGCGGTCGTACATGCCACGTGATAAGATATGGTATGTTCCTTCCATCCAGTAATCACCTTCAACAGGTAATACAATCATGGGATAGGGTGCTCCTGATTCAAGAACCTGTGAAACAAAAGTTGAAGAAATAAATGCCTTTTTCGATGTTTTGGTTTTATGCTATGTGGCTTGAATATCGCAATTCAATGGATAAAAAATTGCGTAAAAACTCCAACTGCGACGATGTTACGTCGAACAAGATGAATAACTTTTCTGTTAATGTTTCTAGTTGCAGAAAATCTTTGTCGCGTCAAAAAAGTGCGTCACCTTCTCTAACATCGTTTTGTCACGCAAGGTATCTGAATACCTAAATCTTCATATTTTGGATTCTACGTATCTTTCAAGATATGAAATAATTTTTTGATAAGGACCAGTTCAGGAGATTGCTGCCAGAACCTCCTCAAAAATGAGGACGAACTCCAAGAAATTCTATGAAAAAGTCATGTTACAGAAAGTCCTTAAACCAAGTTTACATGTCAGTAGTCATTAGCGGATAGGTTAAAACGGTCAAAGGTTATCTATAACGTCATGAATCACCACTTCATTAAGTAAGCTAAACAACAGATTTCTTCAACATTTTGAAATACCACAAAATGTCAAACTCATTGCGATGAACGTAAAGTTGTCAATTTATGCAATTTTTTATTCGCTTTCACTGGCTAACTTATTCGATGAAGAATTTTCCGGTGTAAATTTCTTTGACAACTGAAAAAGTATTCTTCTCGGCGAAATATTTTATCTGTTGAAGATTTCGGAACTTTTTTCTCTCAGGCGAAAACAAAATTTGAGGTTAACTCATCATTATCTTCTTTTGCTGGCAAGTATATTTCCATCCTCTTCGAGTTTATCTTCGATATATAGATTAATTGCAAAATCACTCTTGATGTAATATAGGGCGATTCTCGGTCACATACCCGTCCCCGCGGAGCAATTGAGCATAAACTATCTTGAATTTCGGTTGACATTTCATGAGAATGGCGCTATACGTCATGGTAAATAAGCCAAGTGATATCATATTTGTTGGGTTTGAATTTCACAGATAAACCCTTAACACGCCAGACACTTTTTCATAATTTGTCCTTTCCGGACATATTTTATGTGACCATAACTAGCTGCTCCATGGCACATGGGTCGCGGAACTCCTAGGTCCCTGCCTAGGGGTCCTAGTCCAATAGAAATTGAAATTTCTTATCCCTTACTGGTCCGGAAATGGGGCGTTAAGGGTAAAAAATATTCGTTGGTGAAAATTACTCGGGTGGCAAATTTTGGTAATTAGCTAAATTTCGTCGACGAATTTTTCACCGACAAGGTTTATTCCGTAGGTCTGGGACCCACACTGATGACATTTGAGACATATACATGAGTCATTCTTAAAGTTAACAGCTCTCGGCAACTGTCGCCTCATGATAGTAGATTCTAACCGAGAACCTTGCAATTCGCAAATCAAGCGATCATAATTCATAGTTATCCATAAATGCACAATTTGCTGGACATAGGTCATCTAGAAAGGAATAAAATTGAATCGATCCAATACTTTCTTTGACCAGCGCATCAGGTAACATCAATGCAATGTATTTTTGCTTACAGCTTTGTCTTGAAAAAGGTTGTCCATTCATAACACAAAATGAAGTCACTTACCGCTTTGATTGGTTCTTGTTTTTCTTTGCTTTCATCTGGTGATGTTAAAGATGGATGATGAGTTTGTGTGAATACATTGCTGATCGGTGCAACACTTTCCAACTTCAGATTCTGCTGCTGGATGAATGAATGAATGGATGATTTGATTATTTTACCTAAGATAGCTTTTCAGTTTTTCATGAACTGTTATCAAGGAGGGTCTTGTCTTTCTGGAAACACTTCAGTCACCATGCAGAATTAACAGTGATTTACAAATTATACTACTGACGAAAGCCTCGCAAAGGTCGAGCTTGGGATTCTGGTTTACGCGTACAGTGCCTAAACCACTGAGCCACGGCTCCACACAGAGGAGCTTCAATGAACACGCTTTTTATAGTCATTGGCCCATCACCCTCGATGATCACACATGACTGACGGGTCAATCACTGCTTTCTTGTAATAAAAAAGAATACCGGATGCCATATACTTAAAATAACGTACACTAATGGACAAAAAATGTCGGACAAAAGTAACTAATTTTTCCGCAGGTGACGAAAAGGTTTGTCCACCTAAGTTTTTTAAGGCTTTACAGATACTATGTGTTGGGTGATGTTTATTGATAAGTTTGTGTTTTTGAAAAATTAAATTTTCGTCACTTTTGTCCGACGAAAATTTTTTCCAATATAGTAGTTGCTTGGAGCTAGGTTTCTAGGTTTACATAGCTACGGTTGAACTGAAATGGTTACATAAACGTGTGTTTTCAATCTAACAACTAATATGATCATTATGGAAATATGTATCGAAGATAGCTTATCGCGAAGCGTCAATAACAAAACAGATTAGATAACAGACCCAAGAGCGACAGTAAACAAACATTAGTTAACATCATTCTGTCCGATTTGTTGAATATGAAAATCTCCGCTTATAGCTGGTTGAACGCCGGGGGGGGGGGGGGGGGGGGGGGGCGGGGGGGGGGGGGGGGGGGGGGGGGGGGG
>JAUBWS010064521.1:0-14815 GCA_032270445.1 Darlingtonia californica | reverse complement strand
CCCCCCCCCCCCCCCCCCCCCCCCCCCGCCATTAACTGCGTCTTCGCTATGGAAAACGCTGCCCTTAGATTCCTCAACGACAGAACATATATGATAGGCTCAAACAAAGGCGGGGTGAATTAGAGCTGTTGGAGGGGAAACTATCATTAACCAAATTCATGCCAAGCATTTTAAATTATTTCAAAATTATTTTGGCTAGTTTATTTGGTGATCTTGACCGATCCCGGTACATGTAAAAGATCAACAATTGTCAAATGTAGCCAATTTGAATTACATTCTGTGTTAATTTCACATAAATTGAACATCGTTAAACGTTTTATAAAGAAGTCATTTTAACATAATAATTATGAAACTGTTGTAACCCCGTTTTTTCAAAAATTGTTAAAAATCAAAACATGTCTACCCACTGGTTTTTCCTACCGCAAAATATTTTTTATATGTTTTAAATCAACTAAGATAGGGCTATCTGGTAGTATAAAAATTGTATATATTATTCGCGAAATTTTTAAAATATTATTACACTAAATTAAAGTGCTCGGGCTTACCTAAATATTGACACCAAAAGCGCTTTTATAGGTTGAGTAGATAAAAAGTAACAGCTGTTTTAAATATAGGTGTCAATTATTTTTGAACAGACTTTATGTACAGTAATGGACTGTCTTTTGTCCAAACTAAATTAATTTCGTACAAAATGCATTCTTATTTAAGTTACAAAATTAATGTTACGGATACAATACAGGCAAACTGGAAGATTGTGCATACCTTATTGTACAAAAAAAGTAGAACAAATTTTTCGTCGGACTACAGAGGCGAAAATTCAATATTTCAAAAATATGATTTTAAAGAAAAATCACACGAATATATATAGTGTCTAAATTTTTTTCAATCAATAAAGAATTTCGTCACTTTTGTCTGATAAGTACATATCGCTGTTGCTGAAATGAAAAAATATGTATGAAAATATTGTTTTCCTGCTCTTACCTCAATACCATTGGATGCGATTGCTTCAGAAATACCCAGGAAATCTATAAAATAAAAAATTATCAGTTAGACAATGTGTTTTTTTTACAGAAGAATTTCTAAGTATTTCTTAAGAACCTTAAGCAGGCGGCTGCTGGAAATAAAAAAAATATTCAAAGAACTTTTAAGGGCTTTTCCTGGATTTTTAAAAACTTCAGGACTTTTATTTTTATCCGGATAGTATATAACTATACACATTAGATTACACATTCAGTATGATATATTACGGTCAAAACACTGTAAACTGGCAGGAGAATTTAGGTTAAGTATGCACAACTGTGTAAAAAGTTGTTTGTGTATGAATACACACCAATGTTAAAAACGGTTGATTGAAAAAACATTGAAAATTTACTATTGCAAACATCATTTCTGGACTTTCCAGGACTAGAGGCCACCCCCATAATGTTCTCTAAAAATCCTCAGACAGTTAAGAAAATTCTGAGAATTTTGGTTCCGTTCAAGATCCTAAATTTAACAAGATTCGAATCAAGGTTGATTCATAATCTCTTATTGAAAAGCTAAAAAGAAAGTCATTAGAACACCAGTTTTTCTCCCAACGATTTTATGTTGGTTAAAAACCCTTCTTCTACGGACAGGCTTTAAAAACACGAAAAAGCACGAAAAATATAGCGAAGAGGGGACTAACTTTCATTCACAAAAAACTTGACATAGAAATTTGTTGTTACTTATTTAACAAACTCTAAATAACCACAAGTCCTTAAAGTTAAGTGTCGATAAAAAATTTTGTTTAAAAAAAAAGTGGGTCATCTTGGTGTCCTATAACGTCGTAAGGCTTGAATTTGTGCAAAGAACAAACTTCTATGAATTTAATACAGCATTTTATAAAATTAGGCATAAATTTGTGCCAACACAACGAGAGCAATCAGTGAGTATAAACTAACAACTTCAAGAAAAGGTACCTTCAAACATAATTAAAGCAAGGAAACAATACCTCATTTTCACTAGGAGCATAATGGATGATAAGAGGCTATCAAAATTAAATGGATGCAGATGCCAGAATAGAAAGATAACTGATTACACATTAGGTAAGTCTCTGATAGTTATTATAAGGAACAGTTTCTCTCAAACAGGAGGTGATATGATTTAAGGAGGAAACATAATATTAGAAGTTTGGAAAGCTATGGCAACCACTATAACAGGTATATTTTGGGAAAAAAGCTATAGAATAGGAGCCTAAACAAACCAATTTGTAATGTTATGAGTATCTAAGGGAAGGACTTCTGGCGGAACTAACCAATTTAATAAAACTGGCAAAAGTTAAATTTGTTCTTCTCCTGCCGAATTAAATTTCCCTCCTCACTCAAGAAGTTTTCTCAAAAACAGGTTTTGCTCAACAAATATGTTTTCAACACTCTTTTCAAAGAGATCCGCTGTTCAATAACCTACGTCACGCCTTGATGGTGGGCGCGCACGATTTTCGTAACTAATGAAAAAAGACGTGTGGGTGGATAATTATAACAAATGCACAAACGTCACAGTGAAAAACTGAAAATGTTTACCACTTTTTCACTTTAAGATACTGTAAAGATCATTCTTCAACTAGAGTAATCTTATTTCGATCTATGGCAGTATCATAAATAATACGTAATTGGAAGAGCGAATTAATCCTTTCGTTTTTTTTTCTTCAAAAAAAGGTTTATCTTTCACCTCTTATGTAAAACAGGGGAATCAAAAAGAGTACGGATAAGGCATATGATAAATGCATGTGATATTTTCTGTTAACCACTGATTTGCCGATTAAGTGCCAAAAATAACTGCATTTGCCATGAAATTTAAATTTTTTTACGGTCCTGGAACCCTGGGTAGTGACCTAGGAGCTCCACGACCCATGTTCCAGGGAGCGGTCCTCGGTCAAGAAATAGACTCCCCACAGATTCCCAAAATGATAAAAATTCCTAGCATAAAAGTCGTTAATTAAAATGATGGACTATGTTACTTGCTTGTAAAGCAAGACTAAATCCACCTGCAATAGATCAAGAATTGTACCCTTAAATCGCCAAGTTTGTCTCTTTCAACTGTGTCAATGTAAGTTAGTATTTGAGTTCAATATTACTGCTTTCTGTAAAGGTTGTTTTATATTGTTTGTCACAGCATAGTTTAGGTAATTATCTCTATTTAAGTGGAAGCGAAACGACGTCATATAAACCAAAAAAAGAGAAATAGCACACAAATTTCGATTTGTCGACAAAAATAAAAATCGATTATTGCTGTTGTGTATAAGAAAACTTCCGCCAAAGAAAAAGTCATAAAAAATCAAAACACCCAAAGTTTCGCCAAAGTATTTGCCAACGAACTATCCTACATTTTTTAATACTCCAGTTTTTAATTAGTGTTAAATACTAGGATATACATAAACTTTAAATACGGCAAGATTTGGAATACAATACTTATAGCAATCTAGTCTTTATTTTCAAAAAAAAGTAAAAAAATAAAATAAAAAACACATCCATAGTCAAAAAGTTCCTGAAAGTAAGGTTACGCCTTACTATCAAATTATTACAAATCTCATCTTTCTATTGCCTGAATAGTAATGATGCACATTCGGAATTATTTTCATTCCTGTTTGCATTGTATCAATAAATAGATTAGAAGAATCAATTCGTGGGAAAATTTCAATGGTTTTATTTGACCTTATAACCATTCCTCTGAGAAATTTTTTCCATTGATTGACATACCCTGAAAGTTTGTGTATTTTAACCCCTCCCCCTCTTTTTTAACTTTATTTTCGTTTAAATCAATGTCTGTTGAATAATATTGGATGCATGAAATAAAAAAATTATTAAATCAATTTCTTTTGTAACGCTAGAAGGTTTTTATATCGTCAATATACGAGAAGAAAACAATTGTGGTGGGTGGGCGCCTCAAGATCTGCAAAAAATTCAGTAGAAAACGCATAAGAAACGAAAAGAATCCAGCATGAGACTGGAATTTATATTCATACAATTATTTTCTTCCTTTATTATATTTATACCAAAATATTTTTCCGTCCTTACCTGTATCTTCATGTAAGTTTACTGGGTATTCTTGTACATTTACTAGATCTTGTTGTACGTTTAGTGGATCTTCTAATACGTTTACTGGCTTCTCTTTTACATCTAATGTCAAATACTAAATCAGGAGTAGATAAAAATTTCATTCGTTGAAAGAAAATCTGCGAAAATGATAAATTGATTAATGAATGAATGATATAATAAGTACCTGTTTATCACGACGAACTTGAAGCGAATCAACAAGAGCAAAACCTTTCAAATTCAAATCAATATCTAAAAAAAGAAATATCAGTATATCAAATAATACACTTTTAAGAAATTGTTAGTTAAAAATTATGCCAAACTTAAACCATACCATGGGGGTAGTCATGACAAAATCAATTGTACACGTCTTAAAATCTGGTAAATGTATTGATTCATTTGCTTCCGGAAAGATCGATACAATTTTCCTGAAATTATTTTTACCATGTTCTGCCTCGTTTTGAGACAAATAGACCTTTCCGTAAATAAACTGTTTTTTTTGAAAAGTGAAAATTTTCCAAGATTTCTTCAACACTTTTCAAACTTTTAACTTGAATTTCTGGACACTGGATTGAGAAAAACTAGTTAAGGTTGGTACCAAAAAAAAGCTCTTTTTATGTTTTAGACAAATTGCTAATCCTGTAGAAGTTAAGAACTTTCAAAGACAAAGCGGTTTTTTGGACAAATTTGGACGCCAAATGTCGTCCTTCGGTTTTAAGTTCGCCAACGAAGATTTACTTGTAGTATGTAAATGAAAACATACACACATCGAAACACATTCATGAACACTGATTATTAAAATAATCACTTTGGGGAATTTATTTCCATATATGGAAATGAGATTTTTTGTTAGAAAGACAGAACTTCATCGACCTCGTTGTTTTGACTTTTCTCCTGGTAGTAATGGCTTATAAACCGATTATCCGGGTGCTACGGGAAAATAGCGAAATTAATCTAATCATATTGTATATCCTTATTTGTGCCAATGATTAATCAATAATGCAGTACAATAGCAGACAAAAAACTTACCTCCATCAAATCAAGTTGAAAGCAAGTTTCAGACTTCCCAAGCAATTTTTTCACCGTATTGCAATAAACATTTAACGTCGAGGGTTTTACCTAATAATCTGGCTTTAATACCAATTGATAAGACTTTATAATTAATTTTGATAAAAACAGAAAAAGTTTGTACCTAATAGTCCTTGCAAAGTATTGTATGGTGAGGATTCCATAGTTTCAAATCGTTCCTGCAGTTGTTTTTCAAAGTCTGGATAAACCTCCACGAGATCCTCGTGCGTAACTTTACCACGAAATTCACCAGTGAAACTCAAGATAAATTCTTCTTCCTCGTTATAAACATCGTCTTTGATTACAGCAGTGATAGTATACGAGGAAAAAAATCTATCTTTCTTTGGGAGCTCTTCTATTAGTTGAGCAATGCTTCGTTTTTCAGACATGTTGAAATGAAAAGACGGAATTTTTGTGATACTTATTGTGATTAGTATGGAGCCAGGCCTCCATGCTTTTCTGTCCACCTTAATGGAAATATTTAATTCTTTCTTTACAAAGTTGACAACTGTTTTTTTTAAACTCTCCCATAATTTTTTAGAAAGATCTGATCTGCGATCGCTGTATAAAGAATTAAAGCTCTCCAGGTTTTCGCGTTCAATACGAAGGGTCAGAATAAAACAATCTGCACTAAGATATCGGTCATCGATTTTCTCGCAATTCACTTTGCAACTGCCAACACTCCCGACACCTGGTATTCCATGGTTCCCAAATTCTTCGTTTATTGTGTCTTTTAGAATATCCTCTATTGAATAAACTATGTCAGAGTCTAACTGGTCACTGAAGTAGTCTCTTAGTCGTTTTGTTTGTGCAAACAAACTTGTTATTTTCTTTGAAAGGCTTTTCGACTTTTGACAAAGAGAAATTTCGATTTCGAATTTTTTTTGGCTAGGGTTTGGATCAATTATATATTGTTTTGTAATGATTTCTTTGGCGATTGTCATCATTTGTTCGTTATCTGTCATATGGTCTAACTGAGCTATTTCATGGATAATTTTGTCATACTCATCTTTATTCATATGCTTGCTGGTGTTCAAGAAATCGTAGACATATTTCACATTTTCCTTACACGTATTCCACAAAGCATCGCATGTGATTCCAGAAAACTTAAAGTCATCAGGCATCCACGTATTTGTGGAAATATTCATCCATTTTTCGGAAGTTGTGTGAGACTTTAGATTTCTTAGCAACCGAATAACAAAAATGGCAAACCTCAACTTGTAAATTTTACAAAGTGGTTGCGCCGTTTGCCGACTACAATGAACACACATGTTGCAATTAGAACAACATAAGTACTTGTTATCTTTACAAAGAAATTTGAATTCATTACAGTCTTTACAATGATTTTCACTGTGATTGCACACAACACAGCACTTTGAATCTGTTCTGTGGTTTCCATTTGAGCAATTTCTCAGTCTGCTATTACCGTTTGTAGCAAAACACGTTTCAAAGTCAGGTATATTTAACAGTAAAAGAGCGACAACAGATATATCGAGAGTTGATATTTTGATGATGTGACGAAGTGTACCATTCTCGTAAAATAGTTTCTTCTGCTCCTTTGACATATTTTTGAAAAGACCTGTTAAGACACTTGTTTTTTGCTGAAAATACTCGGTTATGGCTCTATCAGCATGTTTTGACGTTTTGCGACGTTTCAAGTCATCGCCATCGTAATCCAAACTTTTAATCATAAATCGTAAAACTTCCGATAGTGCCCTCTCAGCGTGCTTTTCTAAATCGATGATTTTGGCTCGAAGTCTTTGACCATCTTCGGGCTTTAATAACGCCATTCTAAGTCTCTTGCTTGTGTGAATTTTTAATACTTTTACATAGTAAGCTATGGAAAAAATGAAAAGGAAGATTAGAAATGTTATTGGAGAATCGTAAATGTACACAAATACAATAATAAGGTAAAAATCAAGTATGGAGACCAAGACAGTGTACCCATATTGTACAAGTTACAAAACAAAAGCCGGATGGTTTCTCATATTGGTCTAGAATGCGGAATTTCCATCAACCAAAGTAGCAGCAAACATCTATACTTATTACTTATTAAAACATTGACAAATAATAAGTTGTTAAAACATAATTTTAACCCCCCCCCCCCCACTTGATTTTCTTATGCATGCTATTCATTAGAAGGTATACCGATGGGAACCATTACACATATCAAAGCATTTGAAAATAGTTTATCAAGCGTGACGGCAAAAATGTTTGAATAAGTTTAAACAACAGTTTCCTGGTCATATCTTTAAATGAATTTAAAATGTAATGCACGGTACATGGTAAAACAATGGAAAGACCCGGGCGGAACTAGCCGAAACGAGCCAGTTTTTGAATTAAATATATTAAATAATATCTCAATAAAGAGTTCAAATGACACCTGTCATCGCTGTCGCCAAATGTAGCTTGAACTACTGTAGTCTAAGTTAAAACTCTAAATAACTTGCAATGGGAGTTGCGCTCAGGAAAAGCTCTGTGAAATATTATTCAGTCCATAGATAGAGGTCAATGGAATGAATCAGGGTTGATTTTATATCACGTTTTCACAAATCTTATTCATCAGTAATTTCCAAATGAACGATTGATAAGTTACACACTATTATAAATTTCAACGGAGCAATAATGTTTGCTTCTAACGTTCTTTTTTGTATGTAAAAGATGAAAACAATAAAACTTTTATCACATACCGTTGTAAGTGCTTTTTACCCTATTCTTGATGGGTGACTTTTTTGGCATTAATTCATGGGGGAGGGAAGGGTAAATTACCCTCTGTCAAAACCCACGTCAATGACGTCAGCACCTTTTTAAGCTATGGTGGCCAAAAATAGCCAAAATACCCAACCAAGATGCATTGGCCATAACTTTTGTTCTACAAAAGATCACTTTGTTCGGTTTTCTAATTCTGAAATGGAATGAAATTTACTTTAGATTGAACACCCACCGCTCGTTTTTATGGGCGTAACTGGCGCCAAAAACGACCAAAAAATGTCGGATTTTTTTACGTCAATCAAATCGTCTTGTCACAAGTATCATTTTGACAAAAGTTTGAAGTTAATACCGTTTATAGTTCAAAAGTTTTTTGATAGGGGTCAAAACTGCAATTTTCAGTGAATGTCTCAAAAATGGGCCATTTTTGACGGAAACGTACCATAAAAACGTTGAAACGATATGAATTACCCCTCGTTGGAAAGCTACAGCATTGCAGAGTACAAAAAGAAACAAATAAATATCTAGGTTACCTTAAAATGTGCTTATGTCAGCATTTTTTAGCAAAAGTAAAGTAGCAGAAGTAGAAAAATCACGCGACGTCAGATGATCAAATTTTTTTGAAATTTTGCAAAAATGTATCAATTATCAATTCTAACTAATGATGAAAGTTTGAAATCAATTGCTTTTACCAATCAAAAGTTATTCAAGATTCGAAGAACCGAACGAATCGTTCGAAGCCTTCAGGCCTGATTCTTCATTTTGACAAGATATGGTGTGATTATTTAGCCATAGGATAAAGTATTAACTTCAAAAAGTTTCTAAAAAGTTGTTTCTTATAAGTCTTACCAAATTGATATACTAAATCAGAAGGCAGTCTTAGTATTATTCTTACAAGCATTGCTAATTAATTTTATTGTTACAAAATATGTGGTGAAAAACTATCAAAAGTTGCAGTATCGGTATTTCACCAAAATTTCGTCAATAATAACTGTTCAAATGTTTCTATCAATAATGCGTCTCCTCTTGTACAGTATATATATGAATTTGAAAAAGCTAATTGTAAGGTAATCATGCAATTCGTTTTGTGAAAGTGTACTCCTCTTTTAGCCGGTAAATGAATTTGAAGATTAACTGATCATACCTAACAGTTCAAACTTCACGTTACCTGGTAAATTAATTTGAAAAAGCTAATTATACCATTACAACTGTTCAATATTTTCTATCAAATTCAAATGTCTCTCCTTAGGTACCCGTTAAATGAAATTTAAAAACAGCTGATTATATACATTAATTAATAATAACTGTTTAATTTTTTCTAGATCAAAATGTATTGCTCATTACCCTATTTTTTCAGTAAAAATGTACTTCTTGTGATCCAGTTAATGAAAAAGCTGAGTATAAGTTAACGGTTCAATTTTTTCAGTGAAAATTATCTTTATCACTTGGGTGCAAACTCGCAATACATTGTTCATGGCATAGGTATAACTATTTTCCATGGAATTGCATGAATACCTATTAACTGTGCATAGAAATGAGACTTGAGAATTGATTAATCAACTTTATTAAGTTGCTCAAATTTATATTTATCACATGAATTAGGACTTTGGTAAATTATTATAAATATAAATCTATGTTTGTTGACAATAAGCCTTGCCAAACAAAATGTTACAACATTGTTTTGGCTTGAAACGTAATGTTCACTTCCTTGAATTAAGCTGGTCCAATCGTAATTCATTGTTATGTCTTGTTATTCATGACCACTGTTCTTGTTATTCATGACTGCTGTTCTTGTTATTCATGACTGCTGTACTTATGTTGACTACATAATTCACTCTCAATCCATCCATTGCATCTGATAAAGAGAGAGAACAGTAAAGTCTCTATACACAACATAGTCACCGATCCATGCCTTTCACTCTTGACCATGTACAGTACAGATACTATCAGCAAATATTTTGAAAACATAATGTTGTCACTTTAGCACAAGTCCTCTGTTTCATTCGTACCATATTTCCCAACGAAATAATACTGTCAACTGTAGTGTAGATATGACTCCCAACTATCACATAGATCAC
This sequence comes from Darlingtonia californica, assembly GCA_032270445.1. Taxonomy (NCBI): domain Eukaryota; kingdom Viridiplantae; phylum Streptophyta; class Magnoliopsida; order Ericales; family Sarraceniaceae; genus Darlingtonia; species Darlingtonia californica. The sequence continues at coordinate 4,908 of JAUBWS010064521.1, read as the reverse complement.
ATCAGCATAGCCGCCTGTCCTTCTTAAGCTACTAAAGTTCTGAAATTCGTGTGTCATTCAGTACACGTATTTAAACTTAGCTGAAAGCTTCGAAGCTAAATTCACAAACAACATTTTTCTCGTTGAAAACTATTGACTATTTTCTACTATTGAAAACTAAGTGTATTTGGAAAAATGGTCATACGTACCAAAGATCAGAAACGGGTTGCAAGTACTCTTTTATTTAAATATAAACAAGCCACGGACAGTGGATTATGTAATGAATACTACCGAAAACTACTGAGCAACCCGGGGTACGTCGAATTTGCCAAAATATGCCTTAAGGCTGTCAAGTACAAAATGCATAATGCATAATGTATAATATAAAGTATTTTACAGATCAAATATTAAAAGAAACCTGTTTCTGGTCTCTGTAACCTACAAACTGATCACATGATCTTTTTACATGTTGTAAGTTTTGACAATATCTACCTACCCAAGCACACGTAAAGTTATTCAGCATTTGGCAGAACTGAAATTTAAAAAATCAATTGCAATTGACATTACAGAGTGTTGGTAAAAATTTGTTTTAACTATGTTTGTTTATAATTAGCAAATATATATAAAAAAGAGTTTTAAAACATCAGAGATATGCTGAAAATGTTCAACAGTAATGAAAGTTTTGCTTGGGTTAAAAATAACGATAAATGAAGATTACTGGGGATTTTTTAAAGTTGTTGATAGTTTTTGGGTTTTTATTCTACGTTTTTACACCAAGAAATTATGTAAAGAGTACTGGGACCGACTCTAAACAAACCATTACAGGAATCTGGCTCAAAAGTCCGCAATGGTGGGCAAGATTTCAAAATAAATCTGCATAGTACTTGCTGTACAAGAACATTAGACTGGAAAGGTTATAATTTTTTGTCTTTTTTGCATGTAATATTTTATCTGGATAAGACTTGAAAATCATGCAGGAATCTGTATTGGGATGCCGGTAGCTCAGAAGCGTGAAATTAGAAATCGCGGATGCAATAGTGAGGCCAATGATGATGAAAATCCTGACATTAAAATTGTTTGATTTTTGCTAGTTATTTGATGGCAGCCTTAGTAATCGAACAGTTTGATTAGTACCGTAAATTGGGGCTGCTTTGACACATACCAGGCGAGATTGACATACCATGAAATACAGTCTTCCCTGGTCTGCAGTTTAAACTTTCCAATGTTCACATGTTAATCTTAGTTACAGATTATAACAGAATTTGTTGATGTTTCCTATCAAAAATAAATGAAAGAAGTTATATAACTACACATTCAGCTGAGACAATTAAAAGTTTGAAATCATTAGATGACAATTTATGACACCAGACATTAATACATAGCTACCATTTTACGCTTCGTTTTAAAAAAAGCGAGAAATTTGCGGCCCCCATTTACAGTATGAGGCGAGATTGACATAGCCAAAACTCCAGCTTCCAAATGTCAACAAAATAAAAAATCGTTGATATCAAAGCTACACATCTCCGAACCAAAATGTCAACTAAACTGTTTTTAGCAACAACAATTGTGAAAATTATAAGCCTGAATACTCCATAATATTCTATAAATCCCAAAGTGAATTATAAAAATTACACGCACCACCTAACAGTATAGTCAAACCAGCCAAAAATGTCCCATGACAAAAAGTAAACAAACCATATCCTGCACAATACGAGAGAGATCCAACAATTATGCAAGCAAATTTCAGTTATTGTATATACACACAATGAATAAATAACCTACTACACAAATTCTTTCTTTTTTTCGCGGCACAGCCACGAAAAGAGTGAAACAGTTTTACCATAACCTAAAGTGTCAGTATCGGAACGCCACCCGAAGCAACATTGGCGCTTGTGCATGAGAATTCCAAAACCTGCCCTCACTTACCGTGAATAAATTTTAGATCCATATTTACATTTTCATTAAACATATGTAGCCATGGCCAATTTAGTCTGATCTCAGACCGCGCCATACGATTGGTTAAGGTCTGCGATCAGACTAGATGCCCAATCTAATGAAAGCATCCAGCGTGAATAATTGCTTTCGATTTTGAGGTAGAAAGAAGAAATCTGGATTTTCTCAAGAAATGCACGGTGGGAAATGATAAAATTTTCAGAAAGTCTTACTTTTGTGCAGTAAAACGTTCTCTAAAAATTTCAAGATTTCCAGCTGTGCATTTCAAAAGTTATATGGGCAAGAAGCTCTTTTCTTTTGTCTTTTTACGAGTTTCTTTTGTTATATCAAATGAATTACGTAATGTTTTGGCTGGTCAAAATCGGCCACTTTGACTACACTGCCTAACCAACAAACCATTAAAATTTCAAATACACGATCGCGACACAGCTCATTGCGCCATTATGGTAATGGCATAACAACGGATCAACACGTGATCAAACTATAACAGAGAGTGGTTCCCACAGTGGTTTGCACGCTCTCAGAGCACACTGCTGATGTAATGCGTGGCTAGTGAAAACCAGGTTCCCAAATTTTTAGCTTTTTTTAAAGTGAAGCGTAAAAGCAACACACTTGTTAAATGGTAGCTACCGTAAAGGGGGCGTCTTGAACTTTCACGATGCGACTTTGACATACCACAAAGTCCAGCTTCAAAATGTCAACAAAATAAAAAATTGTAGATACCAAAGTAACGCGTCTGTTAACCAGATTGTCAACTAATCAGTTTTGAGCAACAGAAAGTGTAACAATTAAAAGCATATACACGCAATAATATTCTACAAATCCCAAGGTGAAGTGTAATAAAAATTACATGCACCACGGGACCAACAACATACATAAAAAACCATTAAGACCACGAATATATGGCCGTGTCACAGCTCATTGCCCCATTGCATTATGGAATTAACGATGCTATTCACGTGATCAAACTAAAGCGGGGAGTGGTTTTCATATACACGCGCGGTGGAAAGATTTATCAGATAACATTCACGCGCTAGTAAAAACTGGGTTTCAGAACTTTCTTTTATTTTGAAAGCGGGAAGTGTTGTTCAATACACTTGTAAAATGGCAGATGTGAAAACTTGTGGTGGTATGACTAATTGGCTTATAACGACTTATGACTTTTAATTGTCTCAGGTGAATTTGTTTATTTTTGATATACGACGTATTAAGCAATTCTGTTTTAATCTACAACTAAGCTCGAACATGTAAACATTGTGAAGTCTAAATGTGCAGACCAGAAAATGTGGTTTGTTGTGGTATGTCGGCCCCCATTGCATAAAAACATACATTATGTTCTGTTTGTATGTTTAATATCTTCTATAGTTTTGATGCCAAATTGTTATCTTTCCTTATTATATCTTTCATAATAAACTGTGATGGGACTGCCTGCACTACCACACCCCAGCTACTTCTTCTACTATTTATTATAAAACATAGTAGAAAAAAAAGTGTTAAGTAACTGGAAAATATCTAGCTACACTTTTCAAGATTCAATTTACCTGGTTTTCTGTAAGAACGCTTGATTGGTAACCAGTGAGATAACAAAACCTTGTCATTGCTTACATGTTTTCTATCATCTCAGCCTCAGTGCTCAGCGTTGATCTACCTTCCTTGTTTCGGTTTAATTAAACGCCTTTCTATGATTTTGCTGACAAACAATTTTTTTTTTAAAGTTTGACAAATAAGAAGGGTAAGGAGATTTAGTAACCTAAGATAAACTTTGATAAAAATTTAAATTATAGATTTTACCTCAATAAGCATAAATTTTGCTGTATAGAGAAAAAATAACAAAAAGTGTGCAGGTCTGTACTTTAAGAATAAAATAATGTTAGCGAGGCTGAAGAAACGGGAAATTCCCCCTGATCTATAAAATACGCTGACCTGTGGAAATTCCCTTTCATTTCGATAAAGCCGAGACCGAGCATGTTTTATGACAAATCCTTGGTTATTTTATTGTGTCGGCATTTCTTGCGTGAGGCAAGGTTTCACCAACTTTCAAGAGGCTGCATGTTTTTATATTCAAATATATGTTTTGGCTTTTATCATGATAAATTTATCAGCTTTACATAGTCCATGGGTTGTAGAGGGGAATGGTGAAGCCCGCCTGTCATGTCGTGTCCTCACGTGGAGCAAATAAATAAAAAAAAGAAAATAAAAAATTACGCAAAAGGACCTAGCTGCGCAATTCGTTAAGGTCTGCGATCAGACTAAAAAGAACCGGCTAATCTACATGCTGCAATCCCCACGAGAGAAGGAAAAGAAAGAGTTTGTGATATGCTTATGTTTTATTTGACAAAAACGACACTGGTTTTACAATCCTAAGGACTTAGTAATTTTCGAACTTAACCGTTCTGTTGATTCGTTTTCTGGCAAATTTTCAGACGCAGCAGATGCCCTAGATGGGATCCCGTCTAATTCCCTGCGACCGATTCTCAATCTCGGGAAAGTCCAAGAGCAGGCAAAGAACATGTGCAAAGGATATTAAAAAGTTTGTTTTATCAGATCAAAAGAAATTTATCTTTATTTACTCGTCGCTTCCCGTTAAGGGAAATTCACTTTTTGGCTCCTAGGCCTCTCGTCAAGGGAAATTCAATTCTGGCACGTCATGGCCTCCCATCAAGGGAAATTGAATTCTGGCTCCTCATGACCTCCCGTCAAGGGAAATTAAATTCTAGCACGTCATGGCCTCCCATCAAGGGAAATTCACTTATTGGCTCCTCATGGCCTCCCATCAAGGGAAATTGAATTCTGGCTCCTCATGGCCTCCCTCGTGACCTCCCGTCAAGGGAAATTAAATTCTAGCACCTCATGGCCTCCCATCAAGGGAAATTCACTTATTGGCTTCTCATGGCCTCCCATAGTCTGGATGCCATATCTAATTTTTACCTCTTCCCACAAATCAGAAGGAAAAATGAGTATGGTACAACCTCAAAT
>JAUBWS010064510.1:0-14881 GCA_032270445.1 Darlingtonia californica | reverse complement strand
CCACCTTAGCTATATTTAAAAAACAAAGCTGACTGCATTTACTTCAAAGACGAAGAAATAATAACATTTTAGCTACAAAATCGAAAATTCATAAATTGCCAATCAAAAATTAGGTAAGCTTGTACATGTTTCATCTTAATAACTTTCCATTGATAATTTTTGGTGACGATTGTTCCTTGTAATTTGACCATGTGACAGCCATTAATGCACATAAAATCAAAACACCACCAAATAGTTCTTTTGGTAACAAGGTTTCACCCAAAACTATGTATGATATGATCAAACAAAACATCACTTGAAGTGGCCATGAAGCAGTCACAAAAGACGAATTAACTTGCATGTTGCACCACGTGATCAAAACATAACATAACGCTGACGTAACAAAGATGGCGTACAATAAGCAATAAATGACATTTTTCGATTCGATGTGAAATTTCTCCCTTTGGTTGATGTAATAGGTAGAGGCGAGTGCCATCCAGAGAGCTCCAAAGAAATATGTCCATGCTGTCACATTAATTGGGAGGTCCCTCCATCTGGATTCAGGATTTTTAAAAATAAATTTCTTCTGAACAACAACCCAAATTGATGCAGACGACACATTCCCAAACAAACATGCAAATCCAAATATACTAATGACTCCAGTGTCACTTTTTGTCTCGATTACACTGCTTTTACCTTGCTTACTTATCGTCATAATAAGTGCACCTACCGTTGCAAGACATATACCAAGTACCTTCGCTAAGCCTGTAGAAGTACGTAGACTAGGTCGCTTCTCAACTTTCAGTAATACTGCAACTATCGAGCCCAGAACAGGAACCAATGGTTGGAACATTGAAGCCGTATCAGGGGTTGTATGAATAACACCAAGAATGTAAAAGAATTGACCCAAAAACATCCCAACAAAGCCCATGAAAACGAACAATGGAAGATCGCTAAAAAGAAAAAAATAATAGAGTTATGTTAATTCTTGTTTGTTTGTTTATAAACTTAAGAACATTAAAAGTGAAGACCATATCAAGCGAATTTTAAAAGAATAAACTTTGGTTCATTGATATTTTCTATATCTAAAATACGGTATAGCATGCCAACCCTTGGCAGAAAGAAAACAAGCAATTACAGATTTGAATAAGAGCCGTTTTACATCGACACAAAAAAGGAGCAGTAAGCTCCAGGCGACCGATATTATTATGAGTTTTTGAAAATTTAATAAGGGAAGATTCTAGGACACTCGCTCTGTGAAAATTTATTTATTAGATGAATATTGTACAATACATTATTTTTGTCCGCCTTGCATGTGAAAAGCAATAAGTTCAGTCAAAATTAAACTTTTTTCAAATGAATCTACAGACCTGTACAGACTAACAAAATCATTTAATTATTCAATCTGCCGAAGGAAAATGATTGAACATGCTTTAATATGCCTTTCCCGAGTTCGATGAAATTTTCGAACTTCTGATCTCAAGCTTTCATATTTTCAATTTTGTTTCATGTACCCAAATTTCAAAATGTTTTAGCGAATAATTCCTGAAAATTGCATCATCATAATATCGTTACTGGAACAGAAGTTATGCATACACTTTCGTTTCAGTAAAACTTTCTTAAAAATTTCTGTTTCTCTCATACTCTAGAGTACCGAATAATCGAGAGAGGGGGGAAACTTTTCCAAAAATGAATAATGAGGCGGGGTTGCGTTTGCGTTTATGCAGATCTGTACGCATTCTCGAGTTGGTTTCGAATTTGAATTCTAAACAAAAAGGAGGGGGGGGGGCGAAGGGGTCGGAATAAAATCGGGGAAATTGTTTCAAAAATTAATAACCGGGTGGGGACAATTATTCGGTACTCTAGAGTAAGTCTCGTTTTTATAAAAACAAAAATTTTTGTCGCCTATATATTAATATTAATCAACAAAAAGATCTCACTTTATTGAAATATTAAAGTTAATTTTGCAATTTGAATGTCAAGATGACGTCATGATTTTATTGCATAATCGACTCGGAAAACGTCAATAGTAAAATAATTTCTGGAAACTGCAATAAAAGTAAGTGATCTATTTTGACAATGTTTGACATTTCATGCCTCGTTTTTTGATCTGGTAATATATAAAGCCTACCTGAGGTAATTCTTATTGAAAAAAAATTACTAAATTTTATAAAATACAACCTTTACAAAAGCAAAAAGTTTCAAAATAGTTAAACTATATAAATATGTTTGTTTGAGAAAAAAAGCGAGGTTCTAGATATATGTAAGTATTCCGCTTCGTGATTTTGCTATCAACGTTTGTGTGCTGTGAGCAAATCTGGGCTAAATAAAAGTTTATCATGTCCAGCACATCGAAACTTTTTTTCTCCTCTAAATCATTTGGATAGGGAGAACTTTTTATCGATAAATTTAAGAAATATCTTGGGGTTCCGATTAGTGACTTTGTTAAAACATGTTAGATATCAGAGATCTAAAAAATGATTGAAATAAACTTTCGTTACTTTGTTTACAAGACTTCTTATAAGATGACATTAGTAGATATGACCAACACGGGACGGGAAATAATCAACATTAAACGGTTATTATTGTTGATAAGAGTTTTAGATCAAAGTAAAAGATGTAACTCACCCATGAAATGTGATAGACTAAGTCTTGCTGAGACAGACCATACAAGTGGGTTTCTCAAGGTGCTGAAAAATTACGTCCGGTTTAGTGAATGTCCTCGTAAACTAAATCACATTGGTAGTTGTAAACAATAGAATCCTACTTAACGAGAGAGTTTACGAACTTAAACAATATGAAGGTCGGCTCAAACAATATGTTTTATCATGCTAACAAAACAGCAGCACAGTTAACCCAAAAGCTCTACAGTACAAACGTTTTCCTAAAGATACCAGATGCTATCAATCAGACGACATTGTAGCACCATTTTGAACGATGAACGATGCTAAAAAAAGTTGTCACTATGTTTAAACATTTCCTACAGTCTCACTTAGAAAAGCCACCAAATATAGAATGACTTAGTGAATGACCCACTTATGAAGGGTCCCAGTTAAAGCAACGTCATTTGCTGAAAATAGTTAGGAAGATTTGCGTTACAAGGAGATCCGTTCTATTTAGGGAAAGTCTTCATGTATCCGGGGTCCCAATAACTGTATCATATGGATATGATCATCCTCAAGCATTATCATTAATGCCACAAGAGTGCCTAACCCTTAGTTATCTCACTATTCCAAAACAGTCCTCGATTTTTCCAAAAATCACTTAGCATTACCATATTAGGCAGTCTTACAACTTTAATGATGATGTGTGACTGTATCTTAATAGCTACAGTATAATTCTGATAATTTGAGCTTGAAGATAAAGGTCACTGAGTAAGAGTAAACAAATGTTCAAATTATTGAGGGGCGTTTTTTAAAGAAGGCTTTAAACGAAGGGGGTCGAAAATAGTTCCAAATGACTGTAAAATGAACAAAAACAAGAATTTCTAAATTATTTTGTCCACATATTTGATAACAGCGATTTCATTTTGTTATCCTTCGTTTCGTCGAAATCCCTACTTTTGCTGGTCAAAACAAGTGCTTGGCTTTCATCTTCTTGGAAATTGGACCAAGTTACTACCATCAATGCCAATATAATCAAAATACCACCAAATATTTCTTGGAAGTTCAGGGTCTCACCAAGCACAATGTATGAAAAGGTTACAGTAAACAGCACATGCATTACCCATGAAGCAATTACGAAGGATGGATTGGCTTGTTTATTGCACCATGTGATCAAAACATAACATAAAGCAGAGGTTACGAATATAGCATAAATGAGACAGTATATAACATTAACTGATTTAATATGGTACTTCTCTTTCTCAGTGACAAACATGAACGATGCAAAACCCATCCATATTGATCCAAAGAAATACGACCATGCAGTAAGATTGATAGGCAGTTCACGAAACCTTGAATTCATATTTTGAAAAATGAATTTCTTCTGACTCAGTATCCAAACAGCTTTGACATTTAAATGACACAGCATGCACATGAGACCAAAGGAGGTCGCCTTTTCAGCATACTTATCCTTGATCCGATTTTTTTGCTTACTTCTTGTCATGATTAATGCTCCAGCAACAGCAATGATAATACCAAGGATTTTTGCAAGACCAGTTCTTGTACATTGAGGTACAGGTTCAATATGAAAGACAACCGCAAGCACACTACAAATCACCGGAACCAATGGAGTAAACATTGATGCTGTGTCTGGTGTTGTATTTATCAGACCAAGAATATAAAACAATTGACCCAAAAATATCCCAGTAAATCCAAGGAAGATGAGTAACGGTAGTTCTCTAAAAAAAGAGAAACAATAACATAAGAAGTCTTAATAACAAAAACATTATGGCACTAAGCCTAAAGAAAGACAAAATAGACTCCAACCTTACCTTATTAACTCCATGGATTGATGGCATTGTGATGCAAGTCAGGAGAAAAAATTCTAGGAAAATTTTTCCATCCATTCAATTAGTACAGGCACATTCATTTGTAACCTTTCAATATTACAGATGTTGAGAAACTGAATTTCGGGAAACTGAAGACTGAAGTGATATTTGAGCTCGCAACTCTTGCATTACTAGTGCAACTGCTCTACCACTGAACTAACCAGTCCATGTGAGAATAGTGTCAGGTTTTGGATTCAATCACTCTAGTAGTCACTGTATGCTGGCAGGATACACATTTTTGTACCATTCGATGGTGCTTGGGACAATCGATGACATAGCGTTTCAATCATACTAACATGATCTTCCTCAGAGGACTTATTTCAAACACTATTAACGCTGTGAGAGTGCCTAATGCTAAGTGATCAACCCTTAGTTTTGGAAAACGCATCTATCATTATAAATCATAAACCAACCACATTTACCTGAGCTCTAACTTAGGTATTGACTAAATTTTATATTCCAACCCTCCTTAGAACCTCATAAAAGCTCTGTTTGGGAGAACAGGTCACTTATCTAAAGAAATATATATATTTTTACTTTAAAAAAAAATTAAAACATTATTAAAACAAAGCTGCTTTTTTAAAAAAAAGTTTTTATTTCCACCCACTCTGTTTATTGCATCCATCCACCTTTAGGTGGCCTTCACAAATGTAACTTGACTTTGCGTCGTCCGACCACACTGTAATGTGAAAAATCAAAAAATGTAAGTAGGAAAGTTGTTTTAGATTTTTTCCCATCAGTATGGCTGAAAAATTTAGCCAATGCTCAAGTTCATCTTTCTTTATTTACTGAAATGTTTCAATTTGGAAAAAATAGCTGAAATTTTTGTATTTAATATATAGATATCTAGGTTAAACTTTTTGTTAGGTTCTACAGATTACAGGTATATGTGATGTTTTCAAGCCCTTTTCAACTTATAACATCAATGATATGAGACAATAATGTGTATATAACTTTTTAGACTGAGCTTTGTTTCATGAACTTTCAGTCAAAATCAGTTTTTTTCAGTTCCAAATTGTGCATATTCAAATATCATGTTACATTACATTTCATTGGAAGCGAAATTTTGAGTAGATTCTAAATATGTCATTTTCAATAGATTTTCATTTCATATGAAGAAATTAATATGCTTTAACCTACTTTCAAAAACCTTGGGACAAGCTTTTTGCTAATTGTTTTGTCCTTGACATGTTTGTGTTAGAGCCATGTCTATTTGTTTTCGTTTCTAATTTCGCCATTTAACATCTAACGGAGGTGAGTTCAGCACTCATACTATATATATGCTTCAAGACTCAAAATACTAAGCTGTCTACTTGTATGGAAGATTTTTTGTACTTTTATCAGCTATGGCTATTCATACGGAAAATTTTCCGTACTTTTTTCAGCTATGGCTATTAATACGGTTATAATTTTCCGTACTTTATCAGCTGTGGCTATTCTTACAAATATTTTGTATGGCGTTTCTTATTCTTTTGTATAGATCATTTAATTGCAGTTTTAATATATTATAAGTTAAAAATCAAGTGTTACTAGCAGCAATAATAGCTCAGTGGATACGAACACGCACAAACAGTCAAAGAAGTAACATAGTCGTGGGTCCAAATTCCACTTAAATGGTCAACTTTTTGATTTTTTAAATTTTGTTTCATTTCATTTTCTATTTTTCTGCTGGGCGGCATCACCGTTCTGTACATTTATTGAGAGCACAATTTTTCATATGAATAGCAAGATGACTTTTCTTACGAATCTTCTGACATCTTCTGTACAAAGTTATAAATTATGGTATTTTGAGTCTGAATTATAGGCTAACACTGCGCCTTTTAGAAAATCATGCCAGAGAAAACGGAAACTATTGAATCAGATTAATCCAACTAAATTCATGCTGACAATTTATATGGAATCTGACCATCTGCATTCCTTGTATACTACACCAAAGATTTTTTATGTAGATTTGTAGGTTTGCATTTAAGTGAAAATTCACCTATCGATCAACTTGGACTTTTACACATGGTGGTTATTATACAGTCAGACAGTACAGTATGGAATCCACACTTGAGAACGTGAAAAATCTGAATAAATTGAGCACCAAATGACTCATACTTTTAAGCAGAATTGAAAGCGCGCAGAATATTTCCGGACACGAGAGAGTACCCAACTGTTGACAATAGTTGTGTTGTGGCCTTTCGCCAAATACACTATAAATAAAATTATAATATAACCATCATACCATAAAGTCTAAAAGTAAAAGTCGAATATATATACCTGACTTGGGGAACAAGCAGTTTCTTTTCTAGGAAATATGACACAACAAACAGGACTGGTGCACAACCTCCATCTCGATAAAAACAAAAGATCAAGGGATCAACTTTTGTTCCTTTTGCTAATTTTGTATAAATAACTCCATACGCACCAAATCCAGCTTGCAAAACAACAAGAGCAACACAGACAGTAAAAAAATTTGTATTTTTTCCTTTACTCTCCATTCGAGCTACTATAATTTTGCCTTGAATGTTTAAGTTTAATGCAGCCCAAGCTGGATCAGGTGCAAAGCTCAAGCTGGATCAGGTGCAAAACTTGATATTTTGTTATTCTCTCTACCATGTTTGCCGACCAATGTTGTAATTTTTGTATTCGTGTAAATTAACAGCTAGCCTAGGTATTTTAACAAGATTCAAACTTGACTTCCTCACTGAGCTCCGCCTCGATTTAAGCGAGCAAAGGCTAAGATTTCAAACAGTTACCACGGTACAACAGTCAAGCCCTGCATGGAATGTTTTTGTATTTTTTCTTGTAAGGAAAGCCCCGATGGTTATGCACGGCACCTTTCTAAGCGTCAAAATTTTTGCCAATCATGGTCGATGTTGTAATGAATTTATTCTGAATGAAACTTAAGTTTAGCGTAAATGTGTTTCGTAGTTTGGGGTCCTAAACAAGTAAAACATTTTCCAGCCAAAACTCTAATCTCTCTTTTTTAGGCATTTAGTGGCTGTAAAAGAACGATATTTACAGTTGACTCTCTCTAATTCGAATCTCTACTATTCGAATCTTTCTATAATTCGAGCGAATTCAAAGTCACCGTCAATTTTCCTTAAGAAACTCTTATAATTTACTTTCTACTATTCGAATCTCTGTAAATCGAAAACCTCTATAATCCGAACAAATTTTCAGGTCCCCTCGGCAAAATCCTCTCTATAATTCGAGATTTCGGAGTGTAAACTAGAAACAATTAAAAATTGAACACTTTTTAGCAATTAGTGTGTACTAGATCTTGAAACTTAGGAAAAGAAAAAAAGAATCAAAGAAAAATCGATCATTTTTCACTTTTATGATATTTTTAAATTCCGATTTCTCTCTTAAATTCGAATTTTCACCCTTCAAACCCGAAAATTCGAACAAGAGAGACTTTCTACTATTCGAATCTCTCTATAATACGAACAAAAAGTTTCCCCCTTGGGATTCGAATTAGAGAGAGTCAACTGTAGTTTAAAAGATATACTTCTTTTCTACTTTGCGGAGGATACATTTTTAGCCAAATTAGAGGGTTGTAATTTCAGAATGGCAGGGAATGGCTGGCAATTACCGAAAGCCACCTTGGAGAAAATACCAAAGACGGTGAAATCACAATTGACGGCTATCTGCTCATCCGAAAAGATAGAAAAGATAGAAAAGGAAAATCTAACCATTGGGGAGGCACAGTTATCTACTACCAGCAGGACTTGAATATATATGAAATTGACATCCATGAAAACAACCTTGAAGCAATATTGATGGAAGTTATAATAAAGTCCCAAAAACTGCTTATAGCATGCATCTATTGACCACCAAAAGAAAAAACGTTTGTCTCCAATTTTCGGAAAATTGCTGAAAGATTCTGTAACAGGTCTACCGTCTTGCTTCTGGGTGACTTCAATATCGACATGTCTGCCGACCAAGAACCTCGCCAAACTTGAGATTTCAAACAAACGCTTTACGAACTGGACCTCAGTAATGTAATAAAAACACATACAAGAATCACTAACAGATCTAAAACACTGATTGATCTAGCAGACACTACCAAAGTGGCTCAATGTGGTACCTTTCCAACATGTTTTTCCGATCGACTTGATATACGTTACTATAAGGATCTACAAAGAAAGCACTCCACCAAAACTTTAAAAAGTACGAAACTACAGAGATATTGATGAACTAAAATTACGAGAGGACCTTGAATTCGCACCTTGGAATCTTATTGATCTGTTTGAAGCCATAGACGATTCTTTGTGGTGCTGGGAATATATGTTTAAAGATGTCATTTCAGAACACATCAAAACTAGAAAAGTCAAAGTCCGCACAAACAACCAACCTTGGATAACTGGCAAAATTCGAAAAGCCTTAAATGAAAGATATAGGCTTCTTCGAAGAGCAAGGATGACAGACAAAAACTCAGTTGAATGGTCGAACTACAAAAAACTAAAAAATTATTGCACGAATGTTATCAGGATTGCAAAAACCAACTACTGGAAAAACGAATTTCAATCATCTGACTCTCCTAAACAATTTTGGAAAACGGTTAAAAAATTCCAGGGGAAATAAAAGAAATCTACAATTAGCACCCTGAAGAGCGAAAATGGGGATCCTATCGTTGAAGATAGTCGCAAAGCAAGTGAACTTAACAAATTCTTTGCATCAGTTTGTCGAAACTTAACAAAAGACCTATATGTTGAAGAAACCACTTGTTTAAACTCTCACATCTATAGGGTAACGCCCACCCTTAGCAAAATTGATCTTAATTTTGATGCTTTCTCAAAAGCCTTCTCATCAGCGCTAAAACCTGGCAAATCTGCTGGCATAGGTGGAATAACAGCTAGAGACCTTAAGTTGAATGAGAAGATGTCCAAAGAGGGCCTCTTCAGAGGACATTCCCAACCAAGTGGAAGACTGAAAAAGTCTCGTGTATCTTTAAAAAAGGTTCACCCCCAAGGAATGTTCCAACTACCGACCTATTTCACTGTTATGCATACCAAGCAAGATTGTTGCGCGGTTTGTATGCACTCAGCTTCAGAACCATCTTCGCACGTTCAACCTCCAGAGTGAAAACCAATGGGGTTTCAAAGTTCAGCGATGTACGGAAGATCTGCTTCTGCATGTTACGGAGTCGTGGTGGAAGGCCCTTGACGAGGAAAAAGTTATTGGAGCCGTATTTCTGGACTTTAAATACCAAATATGCATCCAAGAACTCACTTACCTTACACCCCGACAAGTGCGAGGTATTGATTATATCCAGAACGAAATTTATATGGCCCTTGCCTAAGCTGGAAATTCAGGATATCAACATTGTAAAAAGTTCAAGATGCCTTGGCATTACCATTGACGAGAAGCTGTCGTGGGAGTCACACATCGAAAATGTTTGTCACTCGTTTCGAGCCAAGATAAAGATACTTTACCAAATGCGTAACATGCCTAAAGCCACCCTACATACTATTTATTTTCAAGGAATCTTACCTTCTGTGATCTATGGCATATTAATCTGGGGAAGTTGTGCAGCCCATCTACTCTTAAGTGCCGAGAAGCTTCATATACAAGCAGCAAGGTTCATAAACCGCATCAAAAAGAATATCAATGACAACTACGTACTCTAACGATGTAGTTGGGAATCAATCACACACTACTACAAGCGAAGTATTGCCTGCAAAACGTACAAGATATTCAATGAACTCTTGTCACCCATTTTGCAAAAGTATATTAACAAAACAAACCCGAATAGATCAACACGAAATCAACATAAACTAACTCTACCTACATTCCGGACTGCCGCCTTCAAACAGTCATTCAGTTATGGAAGTGCCATTGTCTGGAATAATATTCCAAATACGATCAGAGAGCAACCTTCAATAAATGGGTTCAAATTTGCACTCTCGAGGTCCGACGTACTTGAGCAAACAAATTTTGGAACAAATGCAACTGGCAGGGCTTTTGACTACGCTGATTTTGTTTATTTCTAACTAACTTTTTGAATAAATTTTAATCCTTTTACCGTACAGCCGAATTCTAAAGGTTTTTCTTTTTTCTAGCACAGTTTCTATACTGTAACCGTCTGAGGCTTAGTCTTATTTTCATCCAATTCTCAATTTGTTCTAAAGCATATTTTCATTGTGTAATGCCTCAACACGTACACTCTGATTCCAAATCTCACTAACTTTAGGTGACTGTGGTTTTCGACGGGGCTGTCTCAAATTTTATATATGTATATATATTACTAGACATTATTTACATTTTTATCCATTAGTTTTCAGTCCTTTTTTTATTCCATACAACTGAAATTTTATCTTGTGGCTAGTAGTGCTAGTTTTAGCACAAACTCCTAATGTTTTCAAGTGGTTTGCTTTTGTTATACCTTGGCACTCAGGGTCCATATTTCACTTACTTAGGTTACTTGCCTGTTTTTTGGTGCGGAATCATTGGTTTATCTGGCACTCATTCTAAATTTCACCAACTCTAGGTGACATTGAGTTTTGGTAGACCTCTTTCATTTTAGCGAATTTTATATATATTTATACTATAACAATAATTTTTATTACTTAATTATTTATTTATTTATTTGATTTTAATCTAGCATTACGTTTGGTCCTTTTTCGTTTCAACAACCAAAGCTAACCTTGTTGCTAGTAATGCTATAATTAATTCCTACTGTTTTCAGCCGGTTTGCTTTTGTTATTTTTGTACTTAGGGTCCTAATTTCATTAACTTTAGGACTTGCCAGTTTGGTGCAAAACCAGGAGTACCTGGCTTAATTCCAATTTCACTATCCGGTATTACTTCACTTTGAATCGATTTTAATGTTTTTATATGTTATAAATATATTTATTTTAAATTTATAGTAGGTCCACATCAGTACTTGTAACTGCCATATTATGACCTTCTTACCAAGAAGATTAATAAAAATAATAAAATTTTTAGTCTGGTACAGGCTAAGTTACACCATCAAAAATAATGATGAATTTTGTTGGTTCTTGTCAACACTCAACAGAAAAGAATCGGTTTCAATGTTTTCCTCGATGTTAATGTACTCCACCACTTTAGTGGTTAATACACCGGAATTCCGTCTTCTCTTATATAGAAAAGATAGTCAACTTATTCCTTCCATTTAAATGTTAAGTAAATTGAAAAATCGAAACAATTCATGGCAAATTTTTATTTTTGACCTTGGTACATTAATTCAACGATTTTGGCGAGTGCGATAACATAAATGAGCGAAATCGTGCAGCTTTTGTTATGGGTATTTTGTTATTTTGAAGATTCAATGTCTAAAAGGCCCAATCGCAAATATCAATATATAAGGCTTCCGAAAATACACAGACACACACAAAAACTAAATACTTTGTTATCTTAATTTCATTAACGAAACATTTTGCCCCAACCATAACATACACCCCAAATGCAACCCACGATAGCAGCGAATAATCTAAATGTGAAAATTGTGAATTTTGCTAGATAAATCATGGTAGGCATGTTTTGTGCATAGGCGAACGAAGTGGGGGTGCTGGTTTCGTCCGAAATTTTCGTTTTCGGGCATCAAAATGAACACCTGAGACCTAGTTAAAAATAAAACATTACTGTCACAAGAAAATGCCCTAAAAACATATCCAAGGGTAAAAAAACAAGTTTGTTTTTATTATATACTTTATACGGGCAAATTGTTAAGCCTTTTTTCAGCCTTTTTCACGTAAGTGTAAGTGTCACTCTTACCACCAAATATTAACTACTAATCTAAAAATTGGTATCATTAAAACCAAAAAAAACTATTTTTTAACCCATATCAACCACGAAGCCAGTGACAGACATTGCTTCCACAAGTTGATAAATCTACCCTCTTTTGCCCCTTCCCAGAATTTATTTTATCATTATGTTACTTTATCAAAAACAACATTTTCCAGCCATGGTGGCTCTTCCGAAAACGTTAAACACAAGTCTCCCTGATTTTTTTCTCCCGTTCGCCTATGGTTTTATGGGTCGATAGCTCTTAACTGTATTTTGTGTGAAAATCGAAAGTTTTGATTATCCAAGCAAGTATATGGTAGTGTCATACTATTGTATCATTTCAAACACTTTTCTGTGTAATTTTGAACAAACAATACTTTAAAGGAAAAAACTTTCGCGGCTGAACCAATTTAGGACATTTCGCTGAATTCACCTTCGCGGATTTAACGAATTACAAGAAAAAAAGGTGGAAAAGTTCAACAAAAACAATAAATTGGAGCTTTTTTGGCCAATTGATTGCAGACAGAAAGTCTGACTATCGGCGCGGATGACTAATTTTGAAAAGGTCAGAAGACCGCGCGAAAAACTTTGTTGAAATGATGCGGACGATGTGATGATTGACCCGGGATAGCCTCTTCAGTTCTTCATCAACTGCTATCAATGATAGTCCTGCCTTCCTGGAAACACCTACAGGGTACCATGCAGAATTAACAGTGATTGGTGACGTTCACTACCGAAAGCCTAGCAAGGGATTCAAACTCGGAACCTCCGTTCAGCTTTAACCACTCCTGTATGTGAAAGGTATGTCCATGAATGTCTATCAACAAGTTGTTCTTCAATTATTATAGAATTCCCTACAGCTTCTCAAATTCCTTTTTTGTTCCCCAAGTACTATGGTTTTATTCTATTAATATTATATTTCATTCATTCATTTATCCGTCGTTCAAAAATGATCCTTTTGAACGAGGACACTAAAATGCTTTGGAATAAATTTTAGACTATATCACCAGAAAAATACAATTATATCACGTTACAAAAATTCTGTTCAAATTGATTAATTCTACGAATGAACATGCAAAAAATGTATACCCTACCCTCCCAAACAATTTTATGGCAAAAAATATAGCAATAAATAACATCAAAATTATTTGCAGCGTCGTACATTAACACTAAAAATAAGCTTTTCCAGAAATATTCCGTGCTCCCTTTTGAGGACATCCATTTGTCGAAACTGTTACTCTCCATCTCGATTTCTTCTTATTCTGTGGATTTCAACAACTTTTCCCTAGCCTTTCGAATTCCCTTAACCACTAACTTCAATGAGTCCATACCCTTTAATTCCAATTCCAGTTGATTTTGAGATGTTATAAATATCATACTATTATATGGAATTGTATACCCATTATCCTCAACAGAAGGGAGTTGGAAGAAGGTAGGGGGTACGGACTATTTCTGGGATAATTGTTGTAATCCTTTACAGTGTATCTGAAGTGATTTTCATTCCAACCAAAATCTCCCTCATTTCACGATTAAGATACACTGATACAAGGATCTAAAAATAATACTCTTAAATAGGAATAAAATAAATTTAAAAACCTGAAATTGTTTTAGACTGAACTATGTCCTAACTCGAGAACATTATATATAAGTCAGTTTTGTTGTTTACAACAAACATTTTGCAAACGAATCAAAATACGGGATGTATTTTTCAATGAAACCTGGGACTCAATGTTGAATTCTTTATCTCTGTGTCCATTTAAAACAATAGATGAATAGAAATTTAGCAATGAAAAGTTGGGGTTTTCAAAAGCCTTCCCGTGTGACTGGGATTTGCTCGTATAAGACAATAAATAGACTTTCTAAAAACGACAATAAAACAATCATTAAAATAAACCAACCTTAAAGACCTTGTAAAAAGGAAACCTATATAAAAGTAGTCGGCCCACAGACCAGAAATCAGGATAGGATAATAATACAAACTTGAAAGTTAGTCCTTAATAAGAGTGCTAAGAAATCATGCTAAAAAAGTAACGGTTCCTGTGGTTACGTGGTGACGTCATGAGCTTTTATAGGTAAAAGAATCATGTCGTGACCAGTCACAGTGCGCCAAAAACGCCAAAATATGTTTTGACTTTGGCGCACCATATTAATAATGTGACGTCATATGTAAGGCTGATTATGTCAGCAAATTTCTTTTAATAATATCTAACTATTGTCAAAGTTTCCTGTCAATATCTTTTGTCTATCAAAAGCTATGAGCTCTCAAAGTTTTGCTGAATTTACAGTAACAATGGGTTACATTTCTCATCTTGGGTTCAGTAATTGAGCCTAATTGCCCAAATAAACATTTCAAGTTTCAAGTTCGTATAATTTTTTGTTTAGGAGATATTTTCCTTGATATCAGGCTGTGGACCTACTAGCCCCAGGTAGGGTTAAGCTATCAAGATAATTGGTTGTATTTGGACTTTCAGCCTGATCCTTCATAGAGACAGAAATTACCTTAAAGGAAGAAATCATGTGCGGAAGAAAATTTTACGGAATTTGTTTTTGCGAATTTTGTCCAAATCCGCAAAACTAAATTCCGCAAACTAAGGCATTTTCGGAACCTGTATCTGCAAGAATTTCTTCCGCGCATAATTACTTCCCTTGAGGTAAAGAAATGATATTCGCAGA
>JAUBWS010064499.1:0-14882 GCA_032270445.1 Darlingtonia californica | reverse complement strand
AACGTCTATTGTTAAATTCAAAGAAAAATTTGACAATAAAGCTCGAACAATAGGCTTCTCAACCGGGATTTTTTATATTGACTATGGTAAAATTTAGAAATTATATTCACTCCAAGGTTAAGTTGTGTTTTTCTCTATTTTTCTATTCAAATCTCTTGGGGTGTTGGACCAGATCACTCCTGGAAAAAAATCAGAAAACTCCTGAAATACTCCTGGAATTTAATCCTTGAAAATGAGTGGCCACCATGAAGAAAGGGATAGTTTATCTATCAATCCTCCGCTGACGCCAAATTTGCTTCATCGTTCATGCAATTTTTTCTTAATTTGGACTGTTAAATTATATTACTTGCATATTAAGTCGTATGTTAAAAGCTTGTTCTAAATGTGTCCTAGATGCACCCACCGAAAATATTTTACTACTAATCACAAGGTTTTGTGGACATTCTATTCATTTTTAATATTTCTCGGTTTGTTTCCATTAATACATGCAACAGCCTTGATCGTCGTTTAATCTTAATTTATTTTAGGTTATATAAGTTAGGTAAAAAAATATGATTTTCTTCTTCCCAAAAGATTGAACAGATGTATTTTTTAGGTTTTGTTTGGCTCCACACTACTAAACTAAACTTCATACAAAATTAATGTTAGAATGACGAGATCATGTAGGATTGGTTATTGAATTGAAGCAACCGAAATGAAAACAGGTGTAATCACCTTTCTTGGAGATGTCATGCTTGGGAGGTTGATCACTAATAAAGAAGCAGTTGATGAAAATATTATAAAGATTTTGCACAATTCATCTTTGACTGTTGCCAATTTGGAATGTGTTGTAACTGAAGGCACCCCTTCTAGATCCCAACTGGTAAGTCATTCCAAAACCTATATGTGTAAACATGGTGCAGACCACGAGCAAGCTTCACTCCTGAAGACACTGAACGTAACTGCATGCAATCTAGCCAACAACCATGTCCTTGACTATGGTTTTGATGGAGTTAAAAGCACTATTCAGTTTCTGAACGAGAATGATATCAAGTGGTTTGGGTTTGGTAGAAATTGGGACGTAGCGTGGAAGCCAAGGAAAATGAAATTTTCAGTCCCAACTACTGAAGGGCTTGAGATTGTCAAAGTAGCATTGTTTGGATTGGCAGACCATTTTGTTGAATGGAAGGCTGATGATGGAGGAGCTGGTATCAACTTCTTTGATATTGGTAATTTCTTGAATGAACAGAAGAATCTGAATAGGGCACAGTGGGACGAGTTTGAGTTCATTGAAGAGCATATCAAAAAGGGTGGGTGATCTTGTGTTATGTTTATGTAACGTTATGGTGTCGTCATTGATCTCGTTGTTTAGAAACTGATTTATGTATTCAAAGTATGTGAACTTCATTATTGTTTCCTTTTCATTTATTTTTTTAAAATTCAACTTCAACCCTCTAATTGCCTGGATATTTCCAAATTTTGATTTAAATCATGGAAATCTTTTTACTAACTAGGGAGGACTCTTCCCTGGTTAAAATGGATCGCGGGGCTCCTTGGGTCCAAGGCCGAAAGGATGGCGATGCTTTTTCAGCAATCACCACCATTGGCACTTAAAAGTGTTAATGGTCAATTGTGTACAAAATATTTATGTTGGTGTTAA
Source organism: Darlingtonia californica (assembly GCA_032270445.1). Lineage (NCBI taxonomy): Eukaryota > Viridiplantae > Streptophyta > Magnoliopsida > Ericales > Sarraceniaceae > Darlingtonia > Darlingtonia californica. The sequence goes on along the minus strand of JAUBWS010064499.1, from coordinate 13,243 downwards.
TCTCACAACTACTTTAAACGTCATGAAATAAACCCAATGTTTCGACGTTTTTTGGTTTGTGTGAAAAATTATGATGGTTAATCAACATTTTTGAATTCTGATCTTTTTTGTTATTTTTAGTACGCAAGTCAGTTGATTTGGTGATTTTCAGCATCCACTGGGGAGAGAATTTCCAAAAGAAAGTTTCGAAAACATTTCAGGCGTTTGCTCACACGTTAATTGACCACGGCGTTGATATCATACATGGTCACTCTTCCCACCATTTCGTAAGTACTTTGCATAGTTTAGTCTACCGTGAATGCAATTACCCAAACACGAGACAAAATCTTCAGAAAGATTACATTAAGGATACCCTTAGTGGTCTCACTTAGCTAGAGTGACGCACTATTTGACGACGTCTTCTGATATAGAGGAGTAAGATTTATTTCCCCTAGAACCTCATTCTAAAATTTTGTCATGCTTGACATTATTTTTTTGTCAAGACAAAAACCTCGCTTGGTATCAGACAAAATTTTGAAAACATACTTGCAAAATTCAGTGAAAAGCCCAAGTTCTTCTATTTCATTGTTTGTGACATCGCAGCTTAACCTCTTTTGTGCCTGGAATTTTCAGCGTTTTGGGAATCTTTGGAGATGGTCTATTTCTTGACCGGGGATCGCTCTCTGGTGCATGTGTCGTAGAGCTTCTAAGTCCCTACCCAGTGGTCCAATGACATGACAAATGTAAATGTCAATGGCATTCAAGTGGTTTAATCTCGAAAATTGTCCTAAAATCTAAGTTTCATAAAGCGGAGACCACCCGGTATAGCGTATACCACCCGGTATTAGCGTATACCACAAAATTAAACGGAGATGGGTTATCCACTTGACTGGCCTATTTGGGTATCAGGTGAAGAAAAAGGTGATTGAAAAAATCGTAGTGCGTGTATAATAAATGGTGTAATGTATAGAAACAACTAAACAAAAACAAAAAACTTAAGGTCGTGGAAAAATCAAGTGCGATTCATGCAATTCTTAAGTGAATCTTTTTGTTGCATTATTTTAACTTACATGTTATAAGGTGTACTGTAGTGTTATAACTTTTTTTCCAGCAAGGAGTTGAGGTTTACAAAGGAAAATTGATCCTTTATGGATGTGGTGACTTCATCAACGACTATGACTTGTATGAAGATCTCTTGCAAAATGTTGGTGTAAGTACAAACAGACACACAACCTTCAAAATAGACCCTTTCGAAATTAACTTACCCAATATGAATGTTACTGTATTCCAAAATGAGTGAAATGACAAAGAGACAAAAGGTCTGGTCGCTATAATATGAGTTCTGACAGGTGTTAAAATGTTTAGAGGAAGAAAAAAAGGGTTATTAATGAACTCAAATCTTTTTTGCGAGAAAAACGATTTGCAAACAAAATTTTCCTAATGGCGAAAAATTAGAACGCAGAAAATTTCCACTCGTAAGTCAAAATACACAAAATTGCTTCGCGGCAAAAAATAATTGTACGTGACAATTGAATTATTGAATTATTGTCCTATTCATTCCGAAAATTGCTCAAATCGTTGCATACCTACAGTGTGTACAAAAAACATTGTCTTCGAGAAAGTAAACATCTATTTAGCATTGATAATAAAATTTTTGTTGCGAACTTTATGTCATTATATGGCTTCCTTTAAGCTTATTCTGAGGTTGTATTTTTCATCAAATTTGAAAAGTTGTTGAGCGAGTTATTGAAGACAATTTTGTCATAACATTTTTCAAAGTCAATTAACACACGCAACAATAGCCCTCCTCTCGATGAACCGATTCGCATAGTTAGCAATTTAATTACTTTAAAACTTCCAACAAACTTTAATGATAAAAATTACTGCTGAATACAACTCCCAACGATTACATTATCCATTAAGAAAAAATTATAATATAAACACAGGATATGTAGTCATTAAAAGTTGTGTTAATTGACTTTTTAAAAATTTTATGACAAAATTCTTTACGTTTTTTTCAGTAAATCGCTAAAGAAGTTTTCAATATTGACGAAAAATATATCTTCAGAAAGAGCTTGAAGAAAGCTATGTAATGATATAAATTCGCAAACAAAATTTCTTTTAATGCTAGATTAATGTTAACCTTTTCGAGGACAATGTTTTTGATACACAATTCTAGCCATTACATGTAACAAGATGTTTGCAAGTTTTCAAAATTGATTACCGCCAAATTTAACAAATTTTTTTCTATGATTAGCCAATATTTCTTCCCTTAAGACAAATTTTTCTTAAGCATGCCTTTCAGTATTCCCCATGCCATTTCACAGGAATCGTTTGGTGAGGACTATGTGAAGTTTCGATGTGACCTTGGATTTGTTTACCAGCTACATATTGAAAGATCAGATTCGAATATGAACAACACAATTAGCTTTAGCAGATTAACCATGACGCCAATAACGATCACCAATGGCAACGTACAATTGTAAGAAAAAGTTTTCTGAAAAATATGATTTCGGCTGACTCCTCTTTCAGGCTACTTTTCTTGCTCTTCTCTCCGTGGCACAATGAAATGTGGTTTGGAGTTCTTTAATGACATTGAAATTTTTGCAGAAATCTTATTTCCAGAGTTTGGTTACTTTACGGGGAGAAAGTTTCGCGTTTTTTCGTCATTTTCGCGAAAGTAAGTCCTCGCGAAAAAAACTGATATGCGGATTCGCGAAAGTTTATCCCACGCTACAAAGTAGCCTGTACCTGACTCTACATACTGGTGAACACGTACCGTACAACGTACCGCGGGAAATCAAATTTTCGTACCGGTGCGGTGGTCTGGTACAGGCTAGAGTTTGGTTAGTTTCACGAAAAAAAGGGTCCTATACATGTAATGTTAAGATTATTTGTCTTCACGTATTGTAAAATACCAACAAAAATCTAAAAAACATGGAAACATCCGAAATCGCAAAACCTTTAAAAATTCTCTAGAAGTAATAGTTGAGAATTTTTACCAATTTTAGAAGCAGTGGGAAAGATCGTCACGGATCATTCAACCGAATGATAAAGGCATGCAAACAATTTGGAACCGATATATCCATTGATGACGAAAATGACGTATTGATTATTGAAATCACGTGAAAAAAATCATCATACGGATTGAACAAGTCAACATGAAAAGCATCCTAAGGACGGGTTGGCAAAGTAATAACCAAGTCAAGAAATACCGTTTAAGGACCAGATGTATTTCTGGAAAATATGAACGAGAGAACGAGACGGGAGTTTCAGAAAGAGCAAATGGATTGCAGGTTTTCAAACTAAGCAAAATTGTTTGGAATCAAATGAATTTATGAAAAACTTGAACAATGCGAGAAAGAGAGATTCGATTTCAGGTCTAGATTAGACACCTTATTTTTGTCGCGCTAAACTAAATTCAATTGAGATCGACAAAAAAGCGAAGTGTTAGTTTAGTTCGACACGGCGTTGATTTATAAGCCGCGTCGAACTAAGTTAAATCTTATTGGGGAATATTTTGAACTTTTCAAACAGTTGCTTTTGATTTCATGACTTGACTGTGGTGATAACGTTTGTTTTAGCTTTAGTTCGACGGTATTTAGGTATGCGTCTATTGGAGGTCTCAGTGAGCAATAGTTATCTATAGGGTAGATGATAGATGATATCTGACAGATTTTATATTTTTGTATGTACAACACCAATATTAGCTCAAAAGTTTTCGTTATTTTATGCCGAAGAAAGAGTTGTTTAAAATTTGATTTAAAAATACGCTCATTTTAATTTTTTTGCAATTTTTATTTCTTTTATCAACCAAAACGTTCGTTAGAACTATTGTTCATGGATACTTTGGGCGTAGAAACTTTAGCGAACCGAAACTTTCGCGAAATTTGCGGTTTTTGGCAACATTCGCGAAAGTTTTTGCCGTGAAAAGTTTCGGTTTACTTTAGCTCATTCGTGAAAAGTCTATTAATTACGCAAAAATATTTTTACTTACATTCGCGAAAGATCTTTTACACAGAAAAATAAAAAATTACTCTAACATGAATTATTTTTGTATGAAATATATTTATTCGTTTTCACTTGACTATCATATACATACTGAACAAAAAAGCTAGCAAAAAACCGCTTATAACACTTAACTGCAGGGCCAATACCTGAAATTTTTAATGTTATGTTTTATTGATTCGTGGAAGTTTATATTCGCAAAAAAATTTGAAAGTTTATGTACGCCAAATACAAAAAAAGTTTTCCACTCGCGAAACTTTCTTCGCCTAAAATATCTGGATTGTTGACGGTGACCAATTTTTATGTGAATATTGCGGACGGCCAATTTTATTAGATCTTGCCTACTGTATCTCCGCAGTGCTCTTATTAATTTATAACACTCAATTTATTTCAGAAATGAGAAAAAGTTTATTACTACATATATATGGTGCATTATTTGTTCGGAATATTGCTTACTCATCAATTATGGCGTCATCAAATTTTATGCGAGCTGTACGGATGAACGGCGTTGGCGATCCATCAGTGATGTACATCGAGGAAAAAGAACCCATCCCTGAACTTGCCTCCAAGGATGACGTGCTCTTACGTGTTGCTGCAACAGCCCTCAATCGTGCAGACACCCTTCAAAGAAAGGGCGGGTACGCTCCACCCAAAGGAGCTTCAGATATTCTCGGGCTAGAGGCTAGTGGTGTGATCAGTAAAGTTGGAGACAATGTTAAAGAATTCAAGTAAATTTCCAAACGCTCTGAATTGTTAATCACTCACTTTTTAGTTAGATAGTTTGTATTTCCATTCAGATTGCAAATGATAAAGTGACACTTAAGGAATTGCATATAGCAGGAAATAAATTGAATCAACATTAAGGATGATTAGTGAGTTCTGATATGCATTCAATGTTCTTTAAAGTAGGAAAGTCTGTGTCGAAGAAACTGTCGCGGTTCTTTCTTTCTACCAAATTTTGCAGGGAAAATTATTGCGGAAACATGGAAATGTTTCGAAATCTTTCTGCACTGTTTTAGTAGATTATAACTGAAACAAAACGGAATATTTCGTGAAAAACAAAATTTCAAGGAAAATTATAATTTTGTGGAATAGACTTTTTCCATTGAAAACTTTTGCTGAACTGATTATCTGTGAATATAGAAACAAAACAGAACAAAAAACGTAAAAATCGCTTCAGTTTTTTCACTAACAATTTATTCCCGTAAAAAATATGCAAAACGTTTGTTACCTTACACAGATGTTCTAAATTAAAGAGTTTTACTGTACTGCTTCTTTTATCTTTATAGAGAAGGTGACAGAGTTATGGCTCTATTAACAGGTAATTTTTTCATTATTTCGTTGCATCGTCTGGGAATGCAGACTTTGTGACATTTCCACTATTTTAATTTTGTTTGAAGGACAAAACATGATAGAAAATCTCTGGGCTACCCTAGATATGCACAGCGAAAAACAGGGCAAAGTTGTTGTCTGTAAAAATTAATAACTTTACCTTGAGATCATTAATTTTCGCGAGCACTACTATCCGTGACTCGACATAATACATTTTGCGAGCATCTATTTTCGCGAATTGACGACGGAGCGAAAAAAAAGGAAAAACTATTGTCTGCAACAATGAATAACTTTACCTTAAGACTTAAGATCATTAATTTTTGCGAGCCGAACAAGAAAATCATTTAGGAAAAAAATCCTTTTTAAAGAAGCAAACAGGTATTTTTTCAACAAACTAGTAGAAAAGGAAAGCAAATTCCTCTGCTTGGAAACCTAAATTAGTCATCCTTATATAATTTTAACATTATTTTGAAGAAATTTCGCGAGCACTAATTTCCGCGAATCCTAGCAATATTTGCTAAATTCGCGAAGATTATTGCACGTGAAAATTAATGATTATAAGGTATATAGCATTGTTCCTGAGGAAATGAATGTTAATCAGTTAATCAAGTATTTTACTCTTCTTGTGATTTTAGGTGGTGGTTATGCTGAGTATGTATCTGTACCTCAACAAACGCTTATCAAGATTCCCAATGGGATGGATTTTGCGTCTGCAGCAGCTATTCCTGAAGTCTGGTTAACTGCCTATCAGTTACTTCACATGGTCGGTAGAATTCAACCAAATGATAGCGTACTCGTCCACGCGGCCGGTAGTGGCGTTGGGACGGCGGCCATCCAGTTGGTAAAAATGTTGCCTGGTACTCAGGTTGTCGCCACTGCAGGTGTCTATTTTACTATATCTTTCTCTTTTACTATATCTTACATCTCTTTGTTGGAGAATTAAGTATCAGCATTAAAATAAATCGAAAAAATTAAAGGAAGAATAGCGAGAGGCCGTTTACATGAGAATTCTCATGTAAAGCGCCTTGGAGAAAAACACCTTATTCATAATGTTTGACTTGACACAACCCATTTATGGTTTTGTTTCTATTGAAGCGTCCGTGAAATGTAGGCTGTTGAAATGGTTTCAGCATACAAAAGTTATGGCTTTTAAAACTTTATAGATGTGATAGTGCACCTAATTTCGATGATGCATAACTATAATTTCAAAAATTTGGGACTGCATCACTTTTGGGCTGACGAATACCTAGGCTGACATTGTTTTGGCTGATCAGGTAGCTTCATGAATTTCATTGAACTATGATGCAGGCTTGAGTTTTAATTTCTGAAACTTTACTTTCGCTAAAGGTACTGCGAGAAAATTGGAAAAAGCCAAAGAACTCGGTGCTGATGTTCTCGTCAATTATAAGGAAGAGAAGTTCTCACAAAGAGTTATGGAAGCCACAAACAGTAAGATAATTTTATCAATTTCTACCTCTTTCGCTAAGTCCATGCTTTACACGTATATCTTTTTATAAGAAACTATAGAAAGGCCCTAGTACTGAATGTTTCTTAAATTTTTTGTGTTTTCAGTACTTGAAAGTTTCTTACTCGGTTTCTAAAATTTACATAGTAAGGTAACACAAATTGGAATGACCAATCGCCAAAAAACCTTAAAACCTGCAGTATTTTTTTGAAACTTGAAATTGACAATTAATTTGATGATTCGAATCAATGAAGTTGACATTCGATCTTTCCAATAATCAGTGCATCAAGCTCACGATGGTTCATAAAAGCTTGGGAAAAATGTTTTACTATCCATGATAGTAATAAGTTTCTTAACTTTTTGGAGCCCAAAAAATTCAGTACTGGAAGTTTCTTAACTTTTTCGAAGGTCAGGCCTCTAATTTCTTATAAACTGGTTTCTTATTAAAAATGTATTACCTAATTTAGTCAAAACCGCAAATTCAGCTCCCTTGAGGGTGTCCGGAATAAAAGTATACTCAGCTATTTTTTCTCTTGGGGGTTGGAAACTTTTCCAAAAATCAATAATGGGGGGGGGGGGGGGGTAATGACGCAAAAACTTGTTTGGTACAGATATAGTAAAGGAAGAACAAAATGCTGTCACATACTTCAGGCTCACAAGTTTTTTCTAATAATATAAAATCATATAGACATAAATTCACATCTCATGCCGTTTTTAATGAATTTCGTGCAGATCTGTACGCAGAACGCATATATAATTCTTGGTAGTGTTAGTGTTCTTTTTATTTGTAGTTAGATGTGGAGCAATCTCCGAAACACTTATTTGAAAGACGTGTTGTTAAGTTGTACTTTAAACAACAAAAGAGAATTTCCCAAATTTCATTGTTTGTTTCTATAGCAGCCACTATAACGACAGTGAACCTGTCACTTTCCATTTATTTTCTCACTTTAGATTTTCCTCACTTAAAGATGTCGGCGTTGAGAATTTTAAAAAGTGTGTCAAGTTTGTGCACTACATTTTCAACGTGTGAAATTATTGAATTAGGTCTGTTCTTAAAGATTGATTACCGAAGCCGAAATAATGGTTCCTTAGGGACCGAAATTCTGTTGACCGTCTCGAAAGAGTTAAACTTTATTGGCTCGAAAGATGCGAAAGAATAAAGAATATGAATGATTCAATTTCTTCTTTTAGATGTTAAAATTTTCAATGCTTCATCTTTAGATCGCGGTGTTAATATCATCCTCGATCCTGTTGGCGGCTCGAACGTCGATGAAAATCTTGCTAGTATTACAACTGACGGGCGTTGGGTGTTGTATGGACTAATGGGCGGTGCTGCCGCCCGCAATGATAAATTCTTATCGTTGATGTTGAGGAAGAGAGTTCAATTGCTTAGTTCAACTTTGCGTGCAAGATCACTCGATGTAAGTAATGAGTTTTACAATATTTACAATAAAGGAAGAAATTCTGAATTCAACTTAATTTGCAGAACTTATTTTTGCGGTTTGAAAAGAAAGTTGAATTCCTTGGAATTTGTTTTTGCGTTAAATACAAAATTTTGCGGTCGGTTTCTTCAAGTAGATAATATGATTACATTTTAAGCGCAAAAAGTTTCGGCGCTACAAGCTTTGGGTTTCAACCTCGACCGGCAATTTTTACGCCGAAATTTTGTCTATGACCGAAAGTTAGTCACCCCGAAACTTTAAAACTTAGAAAATTGATTTTTTTCTCTAATTTGCGGTACAGGAAAGTACTTAGAATGATTAACTATTTTTCAGGGGTTTCTAGTGGAAAACTGAAAAAGACTCTATTTCATTAAAACACCTTGTATAAATAAGGTCTGTCGATTCCATTTTCCAAAAAACTTTTTTCGCCGAAACTTTTCGTGATTAATGTACGATAGAAGCCTAAAGTTAAAAGGCAATTTGCTTTTTTTGTAGGAATTACTTGATCCTTCTTTGCTTTTTTAGTACAAAAAAGAACTGGTGGACTCCTTTTCGAATCATACTTTAGAAAAGTTCGTATCAAAAGAACTACAACCTATTATCGATAGTGTCACGACACTCGATCGAGTTGTGGATGGCCACGTAAGAATGGAATCGAATCTCAATAATGGTAAAATTATCATGAGAGTCTGCGAGACTTTGTTGAAAGATGAACTTTGATAGTGACTCGACATCCAATAAGGGTATCATACATCAATTATAGCATAGCACGACTAGACATAAAAGATATCTTTAATAACATACTCTTGAAAAAGTTCTGGAAAATTTAGTTAACTTAAAAAATTATTTGGTATAGTCAAGTCGCAAAATCGGTGAAAACTTTACAACAGCGCTCAACGGAAAATTCCGCAAAACTCATCAAAGGTCTAAAATTAAATCTCTGAAAAGTTTTGCGGATAAATTTTATCCCATTAAAACAACCTCTTAAATACTTCACGTAATTCAATAACTTTGCTATCGTTTTGTGAAAAAAAACAACAACAAATTCAGGTTAAGTTTTTTTCCGTGTGCGTAATTCAATGGGGGCTTACATTTTCCTAATGTAATAAAATAGCCTTACTGGCTGTAAACTCTCGCGTCAAAGCGATTCTGAGACAAAAAAAAAGATTATGCATTAATGAAAGAACGTTACACTTACTGGTGACGTCGTTTCACCTATGAGAAAAAAAAATGCCTTTTGAGAAATATTTTCTGACACGTGAAATGTAAACAAATGAAAGTGACATTTTTGATATTTTATATTGTTAACTTTAATACTTTGTCAATTATTAAAATCCTTTAATACGGAGAATTAGCATTGTTAAAAAATAAGTAAACTATAGCTTGCAGTGAAGTTTTTGAACTTTTTTTTCACGCTGCAGATTATCAGAGAAAATATTTGGAATAAAATAAATAAGCAAAAAAAAGTTTCTTGAGTGCCTTGAAATCATGTTATATCACATCTGACAAAATCAGAATGCTCCGGCCAAAAAAACAAGCAGAATGAAATTTTTTATTTTTTTGAACTGGAGACCAACCCTAACCCGTCCCAAAAACGAGTAAACAAAAAAGGCTAAAAGGTGTGACGGGGTCGTGACTTGAATAGCGTGCGCACACCATTCATGTCACTTACCCCTTTGCGAGTGATGTTTAGAAATTAAAAAAGGGTATAATACAAAACAAAAACAGGTCTGAGCATTCTGATGGTTTAGTCGAATGTGTCATATCTAAGAATACACGATGACCCATACAATTTTCCTTCTTTTTCTTTTCTCTTTATTTCAAAATACTTTTTCTTTCGTACTAATATACCCCGTCGCTGGCCTCTATTCTGCAAACTCGGAAAGGATATAATCGCCTGTGCGCCACCAGCCTGTGCTCAACCTCTCGCAATAACTCGACGTTATAAAATCTGCCTTTTTTTAAAACTCTCTGCTGACGCGAGAGAGACTGAAGGCCGCTTTCCACGTACGGGAATATGGAAAGCGGCCTTGATAGAGACTAACAAGTTAGTGTCCCATATATTGGACGCTGAACCAATATGTGTTGATCTGTGGAGGATTTTTTTCATGGATGTTTCAAGTGCGGAGTAAAAGTTTTTTTCTTAGGAAACACTTTTTTCATCTGAATCTTGATTCTCTTAGCAAACTGTTAAAACGAGGGTGACGTTATCATGATAATTTCTTACCTTTTGCAAAAGATTTTTTAACTGCTAATTCACCTATAGATTTATTTTTTCAGCGAAATAAAAAGTTTTTATGCTCACGCACTTAAGGCACGTGGATGTCTTAAGGCTTTCTTTGCATTTTTAAGGTCCCTTTTTCTTATTAATTATTTTCTCATATAAAAAGACTTGTATTTGAAACATAAAGAATGGATTTCAAATGAAGTGGCTTTAATTGTCCATCTTTTTCTTTCGTTATACCTTGAGAAAAGAAAATAGTGCGGAAGACTGAATAGCGGAATTAAAGATTACGAATTTTGGCCAAATTCGCAATATTTTCTCCCGCAATTTCCACGGAAATATTGAAATTCATAAATATATAAAAATATATATGGAATAAAGAAAATTTAACATATTTTGGTCTTTTCCGCGTACTTTTCAACCCACGAAATTAACGAAGAACCATTGAGGTTAACTTTTGTCATTTTCGGTTCGGAATTTTCAAGACCAAATTACGCAAGGAAGGTTAAAGTCGATTCGCAATCTTTAATCCTATTTTCCCATTTTACATGTTTCTTTCGGCCTCATTTACAATCTTTAATTCCGCATTTTTTCCTTTGAAAAAAACCTTATCCTTCTGGGATGATTTTTGAAAAAAAAAGCCCAAAAAACTTTTTTGACCGAAAGTGTGTCACAAGAAAATTTAGTTATTCTAAAGTTTTATATATGTGTACACGTATGTGTATAATGATATAATTGAATTAAACAATGATGGCGATTCATCAACCAAAATCACTAAACAGAGCGTGGAATTACCGTATATGAACTATGAATTTCTTCCATATATGGAATACACGGTAATATACGGGGCCCATATTCGGACGTTTTTCATGCTTTGCTAGATGCTATAGTTTCGATTTTTTTCCAAGAAGGATTTCTGAGTGTCATTTCTGTTGACCAGATATCTCGATCCTTTGTTGAAGCCTATCAATAAAATCCCAAGTACAGCCATCACTGCTGTACAAACCAAAATGATTACTACAACCTTGACGAACACCTTGTTGGACGCGCTAAATAACTCCAAGACGTATTGAGAAATGTCTTCTTCTTCTTCTTCTTCTGCTTCTTCTTCCTCTTCCTGAAAACAAGAACATCGGAGGTATGTTTCGATTTCTTTTTGCTCATGCGCGTACCTTATTGGGACAAACTTTAACTGGTAATTAATTCCGCGATGGCCGAAATGGAATATTTTGGAAGGATTTAATTTGGCGAATAGAGGAAATTGCTAAATTTGGCGGGGATTTATTTTGATTAATAAACAAAAGATTTGACGTAGTAAGTAAACGGTAAATGATGTTATATTTGGCGAGGATTTAATTTGGCGAATTGTTTTTTTATTTCTTTTCAAATTTTGGCGTGGATAAAATTTGGCGAATTTCAGGAAAATTTGCCAAATTAAATTCCCGCCAAAATTAGTCCCAATAAGGTATTTCCTTAAGACATTTGTTGCTCAGTGGTTAAGGCGTCGGACTCGTAGTCAGATGATTTCGAGTTCGAACTGGCCATTGGGACATTTGTGATGAATCAATCCTTAATGGATGGAATTCTCTGAAGACGTAAGACTATCGATTACATTACATTATATCCCTGATAAAATTAAATTGCAAACAGAAATGATTGTGACATTATTACTTGCGATTTTCCAAAAATCAGAATCATTAATGTCGCAATGTTTATGTCGTAATCATTTTTGTTTGTAATTCAATATGTCCTTAACCCTATCTAGGCTGGGCAGTTTTGACCACAGGCTGGAGAAAATGAATCATCACTCCCCCGTTTCAATTTGTTGATGCGTAAAATCTACCGGATACGGTTCCGTATACGGACTAATTTTTGTCATATATACCGGACCCGTATTTGGACGTTTTGCACGCTGCGATGTGTCCCTAGTTGATACCTGTTTGATGTTAGTGCGTACATCGCCCATATATCTCTCCAAAAAAACTTCATTCATTTCGAGTATTGTTGGATCTTGGGTTGTAAAACCAATGTGTGAAGTCAGGTCAACTGTAAGTTGCACTTTAAACGCTGCATTATTTTTCTTTATATACTTTGCCTCATATGCGTATGTTGTTTCGTCAACTGCGATTGCTTTGAAAATGAAAGTGAATGTGAAATAGAAATTATACTTAGGGCCTGATTATATGAGACGAATAGGTTGAAATGCTAACCCACCAATTGGAATTGGATTGGAAATACATTGTAAAAACAAATTGCGATTATATAAGAAAAGTTGACCCGGGTCAACCCAGCATGCCGAGCCAACCCATTTCCACATTTCGGGGCAACTTTTCAACCCAGGTCAGGAAGGTGACTTTTTTTCATGTAATCGCGAGTTGAGATTAGACCTGGTTAATTCAGATTAGGGCATGTACAGTTCTCACAAATCTTGATTTTTCCGACCAAGTCAGGCTGAGAAAAAACATAGGTCGCTGCAAAAATTTCCGTGTAATCGCGGGTTGAACAAATCGACTAAACCCGACATTTTTAATCAACCCGGGTCAACTCGTCTCATATAATCAGGCCCTTAAAGACGGAAATTATCTTGATCATAATTTTTTCCGATTTTATGTGTTTTCACAAAAAGGTTAACTGCAATAAATAACATTTTCCAATTTTCGTGGAAAAAAACTGCAAGAAATTATTTCAATTTGAGTTCGCGGAATTTAAACCGCGTTAATAACTTTCGCCTTCAACGTAACTTTAAATACTCCTCTATACCCTATACCTTTGTTGAATCTATAATCTGGAAAC
>JAUBWS010064488.1:0-12896 GCA_032270445.1 Darlingtonia californica | reverse complement strand
AAATATATTGTTGCATATGCTTGTAAAGGATCAGTGAGTACAGAGGAGCTGATTATGGTGTACAGAAATCTTTTAGACACTGCAGACACAAGCTCATCAGTAAAGAATGTTGTTCATAGGCTGTTGATGAAAATCAGCTCAACAGTATGTCCCTGCTGCTGCTGCAGAATTAATCAACTGTGGTGGTCAGTTGTACCATTCCAGTAGAAAGTTTCAACAAATTGGGCTATCAGGTTATCGTCCTCTGAAAAAGAAAAAGGACAAAAAAAATGCTACCATTTTGGATAAATTCCTCAGTGAGGATAGACGGGAGAAAAATCCAACCATTTCACTCTCGGATTGGTTAAAAAAGTGTAGATGCAGTAGTAAAGTGTCTAAAAGAACTTGTTCTTGTTACACTGGAGGTCCTGTACAACTTGTATGGCCACTTACAGAAGACTTTTGCCGGTTGAATTTGATGGTTTTCTCTAAGGGTACATGGAAAACTTCAGATTTTGTTGAGTCTCTAGAATCAAATGATTGTGATGACGCCTTAAAATAAATCATTTTTCTGGCCAAAAAGAGGCACGATACGAAATTGCAGAAAAATAAGGAGAAGAAATATGAAAATAATTTTGCATCACAAAATGTAACTTCTCAAGATCAGATGTTGGATCACAATTTTCCCAGGATTCAGGCTATGGAGATCAACGTCTTGGCCAAATGTTGTTGAGAGACTTGCATACCCAGATGACTGCACATCATGAAAAGTTATTGCAAGAAGAAGTTCCTTTGTTTGCAGGCGGGAAGGAGTTTGATTGGGACCAGTATAGAAACCAGTCTCTTGGCTTCTCTTGGGTGAAAATATAACACATGCCTCTACCCTTGGCGAAAAATAAATGATGGATCGACTGAATGAACTTACTTCACAAACTGTAAACTTACTTTATGCTAATTAACTGTAGAGGGTAATAATAGCTTTGAATATTGTCAAATTGATGGAATGTGCACAAAAAGGGCTGAACATCTGAGGTTGCTAATTCAGGTAACAGCTGGAACAGGAAAAACGTTTGTCATCACCAGTTTAACTAGCATTACGCGTCGAATATTTCAACGAAATGGTGCTTGACGCAAGTATAAGTTATTGAAAATGTCTCGTTGTTGTGCTAGGTGTTTTTCAATCTATTCTACTGTGCTTCTTTTCAATCTAAACCCTGCTTGTTCTTCAAAGTAGAGCTCCTTTATTTGAGGTCTGAGTCGGTTAAATATTATATTCAGAAGAATTCTACTTGCATGATTTATGAGCCTAATCCTGTGGTAATTGTTGCATACGCGTAGATTGCTTTTCTTTGGAAGGAGTATCTCTAAATTTCGTTCTTTTGACAAGGCTAATTTTTCTCGTTCCAAATCTGATCAAAGTTCCGAATAGACATTTACTACTTGGTTTCTTCATTTCTTGAGGAGTTCTTCAGGGATGTTGTCAACACCAGGAGTTTGACCGTTACTGTTTTTTATCGATTTTATTGCAACTTTCACCTCCCCAAGTAATATTGGTAGACTTTTTGTCTTTGAGCGTCAGTTATCAGATTCCTGTCCGTTTGAAGCGGGTAGTTGTACAAATCCTGGCAATATTCAGTCCATCTCTCGTATTGCCTTTTTTCAATAATTAGTTTGATGATATTTTTTCTGGATTTGCGTTTTTTTGTCAAACTTTTCAGTAAATGGTAGGCTTTTCTAGAAATGTTTCTCTGTAACCCTTGGTCAATTTCATTGCATTGGTTGTTTATCTTTTTCTTTTTTAACTTATTTATGTGTTTTTAAACATCCTTGTTAATGAGGGAGAGAGTATACCATCTCACAAAGGAGAATTGGCCTAGGCAAAATCATAAAAACAAACATCTAAGAAATATCTAACCGCTAAGAGATATAGAAAAAAATACTAATAAAAGAAAAGACTATATTTCATCCACAACACTTTTCCACACACTTCGATTGGCGGCTACATTAAATCAGTTACTCTTATCCAGACTACATTTCTTTAAACTTTTATACAACCCACGTCCATAGGTGAATTCAGGGGGCCCAACCGGGCGTTATTTTTCACCCAACAAGATAACATTTTCCTCGGGAGCCTATCGAAGCTCATTCGCGAAACATGGCTAGCCAATCTTAGCTGCCTTTTGGTTACGTAAACATCAATCGATTTCAAATTCAAGCGATTCAAAAGCTGCTCAGTACTTATCCGTTTCTCAAAAACATCTTTCATCGTGACATTGCACGTGACAACGACTAATATTCTGACTAATCCATTATTCACAACCATGACATAAAACCAAGAAATTCAGCATGGTATTTCTTTAGTTTCGCATCGTTCTCAAAAGTTGTCTTTCTCAGATCTCTTCTTTTGTCGCAAGGATATAAGATATCATTGGTAATCCATGGTTTGTTAATATGTCTCTTCTTTCCCAGTACATTGTTAGCTATTGATGTTACACCGTCTCTTCTATCTATTTAGTTGTCAACTAAATTGAGAGCAGCAAATCTGCCACCAATATTGGCTCGAAAATAAATCTACAACATATGGATCTTTCGAAACGGATTCTAGTACTTGTCGTGTGACGTTTTGCGTTGAGTTTTTATTCGGAATGTCATCAAGACTATATCGTGGTCACTTTTGATATCAGCTACGGAAAATTTTCTTGTTTTTGCCTTATTCTTGATGTTAGATTTAAATCTTTTTTGCACTAGGATGTGTAATAATATGTAATTTATCTGGTTGTATACCTGGACATTCAGAGAATTCCAAGTCACAGCGCGAGTTTTCTTATGTGGATGGAGAGTTTCAGCTAATGTCAGGTCGTGGTTATTTGGAAATTGAAGCGTAATTCCTCACGTTCGTTTTTCCTAGACCGAATCTCCTAACAGTACCTCGTCAATTTTCATAAACATTTTTGGCATTCTAGTTTCTTTAAACAATCAAAATATCTTTCTTTGAACTTTCTTCGATTTGTTTGTTCAAATCTTTGTAGAATTTATCACCTTCGTCATCTTCGGGTGTAGTGGTTGCAGCATAAACGTATATACTATGCTATACCCGCTATATTTGCGAAATCAAAACCTCCTTTCACTCCCACCAGCAAAATTAACTCAATACGGCACGCAATCTTTTATATTTCGAGGTAGCCTCCTGTGTAATTCACTTCCAGATAGTGTAAAGTCTCAACCTACTGTGGAATCTTTTAAACGCTGTCTAAAAACCATAAATCTAATGGAATTCTATAGCTCTAAAATTTTTGCAACCAGGCATTATTTTGATATTATTGATATTTAGCTGGTGTAAATTAGTATTTTACTATTGTAGAACCAACTTTAAAGAAAATGGTAAATAAAGTAAATTAAAAATAATGTATTGACGTTTAATAGTTGCAGCTTCAGATCTTATGGAGATTAGCCTACTTGAGACGGATTCGCAACTGATCACGCTGCTTACAATCTCCTTCCTAACTATGAAACCAACACCGTATTGGTGCTTTGTGTTATCACCAGAAACTAAATTTTGTTCCCATTGCCGGATTTTGATTCATCTTTTCCAGTCTATCTGACTTCTGATAGGCCAAATATGTTCCAGCGATAGTGGTTAAGTTCGTCCTCGAGTTCTTTGACTTTACCTGGTGGGTTAAGTGGTTGGTCGTTCCAATTATTTGTGTAAACGAAAATAAACAAATTGCCCAGATTTTTCCAAAAATTGTTATTGAGCGTTTGTAGTTACACGTTTTTTATAAGTATAACGTTTTTATGATAAAATGAAAGATGAGGTTTCAGCCTGTATCTTAGGCACTTTCTGGCTTTAAAATGTTTTTGAAGGAACTGAATATATCAATTTAAAGAGCTTGGCTGTAGAAACAATTTAAGCCTACACTCTTAGGTCAGTCTACCGGGTGTTCCAGAAAGTCCCATTTTTTGAGCAAATATTATAAGATTGACAATATTCTGCTTTATTCGTTTACATGGAAATCTGACTTAAATTTGGTATATCATATAGTAATTAGTAAGTTTTAAGTAAATAAAGTATTTTTCAACTCGTAATTACAAATATCTCCCACACTTCTATTGAAAAATGTAGAGATAAAAAATTTGAATGAAGTGATAAGGAAAAACCCTTTTGTTACTACGGTTACTACGGTAACCGTTTATCAGAAAATTCACAATTAATCTAGCTTAGGTTTTATTTCTTTACTGCTCATGACTTTGCTTAAAATTTATACAGAGATGGTTTGGTCTCTGACAAAGTAAACAAACCAAGGATTATTCTGGTCTTGACTAGTATTAGCAAATGAATGGTTTTTGTCCAAACTAGGTGTTTGTATGAGATTGTAGGAAATTTTTCTATAAATTTGAATAAAATTGTCAGCACAATGCCATTTTTAATAGCAAAAAAATATGTAGTTGTAAGAGATTAGCCAAAATAAAACGAAACTTTTTTTTAGAAGTAAAATAATGAAACTCATTTCAATAAAAACGTCAAGTTGAAAGTTGATTCCAAATTTCCCTTTTATTAAGTTGAAAATATGTAAACGGACGCAAATTATTCAAAAAATTGTACAAAATTGCATATGAACCATTTTATCATCTTTTGGAAGAAAATGTTTGAGATTGTATGAGATTGCTATGAACAAAAAGTGGATACCGTCTGATGAACAATCGCAAATGAATTTAATATTTATTTAACAGAAAATCCTCCAAAAATATTTTTATGACACAAAACGCCATAAAAACTTGAAATACCTAATTCTTTGGAACAATCACATTACATCCATTTTGTCACAGTTAGTTGAAAATTTTTTAGAAGACTGATAGTGTTTCTGTAAAATGAATTGAAATCCCACCAATAAATGTAAATGACTTGTCTATTTTTTTGAAAGCTATTCTTTAGTAATACAAGCTTATCTAGAAAAAAAAACTTAGAAATCAACAAATTTCTATCAAATTCTTTTTGACTTCAGTTGTACAACAATTGCAGTGTATTTTACGAAATTGACAATGTAATTCATGATCTTTCATCATTATCCTTTCCATTCTCTCCTTCTGTGTTTACATGGAACAATTTTGAAATTGCATTTGTTCCTATGTTCCTTCAATAGCAAAAGAAGAAACGAGAGAAAGTAACAAAAAATACTTTGAAAAATCTAGCAGAAATATTCAAAATCATCTATTTTATTGCAAATATAACAATCTGAGAATATAAGATAAAATGAAGTCATACGTTGAAATATTCAGCAAGGGTGCCTTTCCATTCACACCCTTCTTTGTGCTGTTGACAATAAACATTTGATCCTCTTACACAACGATCCATGTAGACAATAGGAAAAACCTAAAAATTGTAAAACTTACTAAAAGGCGAGGATATTTAGTAAATTAAATGGATAAAACTTCACAAATATTGCCTGTTCATGTTACTGATGCAGTAATTTATAGACTTCTTTAGAAAAAAATCTGTATTCGATTCAGAAAAGTATTTATATACTTGGTTGGGGTTCACAACACCATTGCATTCTGGATGTTTGAATGTTGTACCCCTATTGATAAAAGAAATCATTAAAAAGAAAGAAAACCAGGATTCACGTTTTGAATTTAGGTCGACGTATTAAATAGTTTCAACTAAAAGTTCATTTGCCAAATTATCTGATATTGTGCTAAACTCATAAATCATATCTCTAGCATTATATGAAACAACAAATTTTGATAATTACTAGTTTATTACATGACAATTTTGCGGCAGCAAAATCTTGCTGTTTCGTGTTCAAGGTAACAAAACCGCGAATTTAAAGTGCGATGTAACATTCATGTTCGAACCCATAATTGAAATGCTGCAAATTATCGTACTTTCACCCGAACGTCAAATAAAATTGAGTAGAAAACTCACTTAAATTTCCCAAAATTGATTATTTTGATAATTTTTATAGTTAAACAAAAGTCAAAATCGCGTTTTATGAAAAGCTGAGATAGTTTAAGAGAAACAATTTTCGGCTTTGTCTCCGACTCATTCTTGCTATTGAATGAGCCTCGCATGGGTCACTACTTCCATGCTACACGACAAACCAAGTTGGCTGCTACTCCCACTTACACTCAAGATATCACAACCTCTAGATGAGAGATATTTCTTAGGTGATGGAGAAACGTAACGAAATAAAAAAAAAAACAGGGTAGAAGAAGGATAGGGGTGTACATGTTTATTTGCCATCAGCGCCATACAGTCAAGTACAGACCGTCAGCAAACAAAAAGGGAAGTGGACAAAGGATTAATCAATTTCTTTGAAGATAAGGAGCGAAGGAGAACGTGATTGAATTAGTATTGAAAAGGAGAGAAGAACAATATAGAGACAAAGTTAAAAATATCTATAGATGTTAAATCATGTTTGATAGTAGATGTGGTTTTGTTGAAAGATACAAAACTGTCATTATGTTTTTCGTGCATCTTATCAAATGCCTTTACAATCTTATTTAGAGAAGCAGCTTGTTTAACCATTCTTTGAGTTAATCCTTGACATCTAAGGGAAAAGTCACGCGCGCTATTGGCAGAAGTTCTGAGGGATATTTCAAGAAAGATCAAACATTCGAACGATTAAAAAGGGAAAATTTTCTCTCATATCAAAAAATTTATGTACAAAAATCCTGTCTATGATAGTGATATCCAAATCTAAAAATATGGTGATATCCAATTCTAAAAATATAGTGATATCCAATTCTAAAAGAATAGTGATATCCAATTCTAAAAATATAGTGATATTCAAATTTGTGTACAAAAACCCTGTGTATGATAGTGATATCCAATTCTAAAAATATAGCGTGGGAATCCTTTGTACTCACACTTAGCTATTTTTAAATTCATGTTGGTCCTTGATACAAGACGCATCATAAATGAACCTAAACGAGTGCTTGAACTTGAACCCACGGTAGCGATCGGTACGCGAAAGTTTTGTGATGCAAGAACGTTCGAAGTGGTGCAGATACAGGTTGGCCCAGAATGAGGCTGGATCTATTCCATGGGAATACCTACATCTGTTTAAAAACAAGATTACCAATGCTAAAAGATTTCGAAGATCAATAGCCTTACCATGAGTTTTATTTGTTGTTTGTTAAAACTAGATTGTTTATGTTGTAAGAAATTTTTTTAAACCATCTGCAGTTTTTCGACTACTGTTGAAAACAAAATCCAGCAGCCCATTCACAACTTTAATTAGATAAAGTCTGTCCAGAACAGGTTTAGAATTTTCGATCACCCAGAAACGGTTATAGTTCAGGTAAAAATAGGCCTATCTAACAATTGAAATTGTCTTACTGAGAGGCTTTGTAAAGCAAACGGCAGAAGCAACAATGAAGCGTGCCCTAGAAGGAGTGTGATGCATTTTCAGAGTCCAATACATAAATGGTAGAGACAGAAGTTTATCAGAGACTTAAAGATGAAGTGACTCGCAAAATTGAACATTCGTACGAATTATTTCCTCAGCAGGTGTATTACTGAGTGTATAAGTACTAAATGTGTTTGTATTTTTCCTCCAACAATTTCAAGATGTAAACAGCAACATTATAAGATGCCTTATCGATGGTCACCAAGACAAAATTAAAATGAAGATCCTGTAAAGCATTTGACTTGGTGCAGCTTGATCTTACTTTTCACTGCAGTAACTTTACTGTTCACTTTGTTCATGATCGTTTTGGTCCAATCTTCGAGATCTTTGGAGTCAATTTTGTATCTTTCAGAAATAGTGTTAACAAATTCAATAAGAAAAGAATGAATAGCTAAAATGCACTTATTAAAATTTAGAAATTGTGCCTCCAGTAGTTCGGTCCTTTCGACAGAAGTTTGCTTATTTTGGTATTTTCAATAAAGCGGAGATCTCCTGTGACGATATCTTTGTGATGGTTACCACAAAATGCAGAGAGATGACATTCACAGTTAGGTAGATCTTTTATGATGAACTCGTTTTCAACTTCATTGAAATTTATACCAGAAACTACCTTCTTGTAATTGAAGATTTTATTTCGGAAAGGTCGGTGCAAACTAAATGTAACTGTTGCGATGCTTTCTTCTGATTTGAGAACATCAGGAAGTTTCTCAGTCACGTCAGAAGATTTGAAAATGGAGGAAAGTCGGATATAGCCAATACCTTTATTGACAATATTAACTACACAGAAGTTTTTCAAATGTTTCTTTAAAGGCTTATTGGAATCAAATTTTGGAAGAAATTTTGTATCAATAATATATAAGATGTAGAGGTAGACAAATTACCGTTATGTCTTTGAAGGCCTATAATGATTATTGACATTGTCCTTAATTCACTTACATTTTTTTGAAAGTTTTGAAAATACAGAAAAATAGATTATATACTAACAAAATTTTTCTTACAAAATTTTCTACCTACACGTATGTGCAGATCACAAAAATCGTAAATTGTCTAGATTTCCACTGATCAGAAACGCCAATTGATCACTTAAGAAAATCTACAAAATTCTGTTCACCAGAAATATCCATTTTTACGGGAGAAAGATTTCTTAGAAATTCGCAAAATGCTTCATTTGGCATCAACGTTTGGGAAATTTAGTTCTCGCGAATATTTCAATATTCGTTAAATTGCAAAATCAAACTCCCACTCGATCCATTTTTCTACCCGAAATTAATTGAATTTGAAAGAAAACTTTACTATCATATTTGATTATCCATTCGCGAAAATAATTACAATTCATTATAAATTGGTAAAAATAAATTTTTGATAAACTAATAAAATTAAGTTTTCTAAAGAGTCCATAAACCTGCTAATTTTTCATGCGAAAGCTCACGAAATTTTTGTCTCCGAAATTCAATTCCCTGAAGACAATCGTTTTATAATAAAGTCAGAGGCCGGTGAATTATTCAAGATTTAAAAGGAGTTTGTATTTGGAAACACAAAAAACATAAATAATCTGTGCAAAGATTTTCACTTAAAATACTTAAAAATTGGTCAGTCAGTCTGTTTAAAATGTTTGGGAAAAAGTTGTTTTTTTCAATTTTCCCAGATTTATCCAACGAATGTTGACAAATGAATCCATTTGGAAAAGATAATCAACAGCGGAATGATTTTTCATCGAAAATTTGATAGAAATATTGGTAATGAAGAAAACCGAAGCAGAAAACATGGTTCTAATACACAATGCTATTTATTTCATTTTCCATTATATAAAAGGTCTGTCATTGCTCATTACAAATATATAAAAAAAAACATTTTTCAATATTCTTGACATTCTTTTAGTTTGAAGGGGCCGATTGAACCTATGTAAAAATAGCAAAAACATGGGTAAAGTTGAGGTCATTTCCACCCTTTCCTTGCTGTTTTTTACTCATCTCTGATTAAAAACTTTCGCAAATTGGCATTTAGAACATTTTGCGTAGATTTTCTAGTTATTCGTAAAGCTGATTGTTGCAATTTTTGTACGATAAAGACCTAAAAATAATATGTAAAATTTTAAAACAAAAATTTCTATAATTAAAGTAGTTTCATTCTATGATTCTATAAAATGAAGTCATCCGTGAAGGTCTATAGAAAGAAGTTATCCATAGGATTATGCCCTTTTAAAAAGATAAAAACCCAATGGGTCATTTAAAACAATTAACGTTTTTTCGTTATCGATTGAAAAAAATTACTAAATGGTAGAAATGCATTGAAAAGTTTAGTTCGTTAGGAAAAAAACAATTTTTCACGCTATCAGAGGAAAAATTTTTATGATTTGATATATGAATTCTATAGCTTTATTAAAAAAATCGTTTTATAACAATTTTTAAACAATATTTTTTTTTTTTATCCTTTTATTTTTATGGAACCAAGTGCACATACATATATATATTGTAATGGAACGGATCCTGGGAAAAGATCCTGGCACTAATGTAACTTTCCAATTTCCGCAAAGGTAACGGATCGAGTGGGGATTGAACCCACTTTTATTTTTCTTCCTCACTTTTACTTACGCAAAAAAATTAGTTTTAACACTTTGGTAATCCACTGAAAATTGTTTTTCCAACGAGGTGTAATTTGTTTGGTCCGTTCCTTTTATCAAAAGATCGAGATTTGTGATGACCTTATCAGGTAACCATGACAAATATTGTTTATTCTGCATGACGTTTTGATTTACTTTATTGATATTAAATTTCAAGTTTGTAGCGTGAAAGACTTATGGTTCTGCTGCGGGAACACCAACCTCAAAAACTCTAGAGTACTGAATCGTCTCCCCTCGTCCCCCCGATTACTAATTCTTTAAATATTAATCAAACAAACGATGATAAGATCATTCACATAAAAATCAGTAGGAACATCATCAACAGACCAAATGTTATGGTTTGTGTATCCATTAATGTTTTCGATAAAGTTTTGTGCCTGTAGTTTCATACGCATCATCATTTGGTCTTGATAAGGGTGAAGGATCATACATGAGCTACTCTCGTGATTGAAAACGTCAAATGTTCCAGTATGAATATTCAACCAATCACCCTCAGACACTAACAACAAACCATCTTTATCTTTGTGATGCCATTCATAATTCTCGCACTTCCTCCTTTCTTGTTCTTTCATACTGTTTGAATACCAACCAAATTGCTTTCTTCCTTTTACTTTCACATACATCACATTATTGTATCGATAGATTTTGTTTTCAACCATCCAGTCATAAATTTTCTTAAACCAAACATCGTAATCGTTTTCTTCAAAATCGATATCTCTTTTGCGTATCCATCTGTCTGCTCCTTCCGGTAAAAGTTCATCAATGTCAATAACAAGACGACATGGGATTTTCAAGTTTTTTTCACTTTCATTTTTAGTAGGTGAAAATTTTGGTTTTGTTTCGAGTTTATTGATTTTCTTTTTGAGTTGTTCAATTTCTGCATTTTGGTTGTCAATATTTGTATTCTGCTTGTCGATTTTGACGTTTTGATTTGTGCTTTCAGTTTTTAATTTTTCGATTTCTGTAGTCTGATTTTCGATTTTGACGTTTTGATTTGTGTTTTCAGCTTTTAAAATTTCGATTTCTGTACGGAGAGAATTTTCCATGTCGTGATATTTCTCACAAATAAACATCATATGTTGTTGTGTGTTTACTTCAAGATGCTTTTCAACGTTCTTGCGGGCAACCTGGAATAACAAATTTCAATATATTTTCCTGGTGTTAATCTTTCCACAAAGAACTGGCAACTATCGCCATGTCATTAACTTTTACTAAAAATTGCAAGCACAATAAATGAATATGATTGGGTAGGGCAGCAAGTGGAGAGATCAGCATACGAATTTTTTTTAAATATTCATAACCTTCCTCCTTGAATATTTCGCATCGTAAAAAAATTTCCCATAGAACTATTATGAAGTTAAAAAAAACATACTCTTGCAATGCATTTTAGTAAATCTTTTACTTTTTTTATGACCGTATAGCGGCAAAATACTAATTTTCTTTTCTAATTGTCGATTTTAGATCCTTACAGTGCATTTTGGTAAACCTCATAGTGAATTTTGTCAACGAAGAAAACATACTCTTTCAGGCCGCATGAACATATAAGTGCTCCCACTCCCCTAGTATTTTTATCTCCATAAAATATCAATTCTAGAAAATCTAAATTGGCCATCCATTTATTACGTTCACACAAAGAGGGGAAAGCGAAAGCGAACAAGTATTTTTTTATGACGTAACTTCTATTGTTTGATTGCGAACAAGGGGGGATGGGGGGGGGGGGTCTGAAAATGGGTGATTTTATGCGAACGTATTTAATGGATGACCCCCTATGTATTGATGCCAACTTCTTCAAATTTAATTTGATTTATTAGAGCCTATTATTTTTACCATTGGTGTCAAAATGACGCTTGCGCTGAAAGAATTCAAAAATGTAAAATGAAACTTTTCGTCTTTTAGTAACTTGATAAAAGATTTATCAACCACTTTAATCAAATGCTTAGAAATAGCGAAACGATGTGTCGAATCTGTTTGATTTTTTGGGCTCGCAATCATATGTCAAAAGATACAGTGACATTGCTTTCTACAGGGTTTTGAAGTAAATTTAGCTGTTTAAGTTTTTCATATATACAACATAAGTCAAATGTCTCATAACTTATTCAAATCAAGTGCTTTTGATAAACGACAAGACTAATGCCATTAGATAAAAAGTATGAGAACTTATGTTATTCATATAATACAGAAAAATTTTGCAAAGTGCTCAACACACGTGAAGTTAAATCTAGATCGATATACCATTGAAAGTGAAGAGATCCATAGCAAAACAAATCCGTAGGGAAACCTACAGACTACGGGTGGAAGCCAAACCCACAAAATGGCATTTCTATTCCCACCGCTTTATCAAATGAGCTGCCCAGTCCATAGTGAACCATAGATTTAAAGCTAGTTGGGAATGCAATTTTAGTCAAAAATGGAATGTACACTGTAAACCTTTAGTGTAGCGTTAAAAAGGGAAGTTAATTTCCATTATATTCCCAACTCATATCTATGGTTCCCCATGTACCAATCTTTCCTATGGATCATGCTGCTTATCAAAGATACTATCGTATCTAGCTTATTTTCGCTTCAAATTTTAAATGTAGTCAAGTTTCTTTATTTACTTTATAACTGAGTCACGAAAATGATATTCACGCAATCGTCATTCACAAAATTCATGTTTCAGCGATTTAGCATAACAAAGAAAATGAAGAAATATTTCAATAAATCTTTATATTCAATGTCAATCTCAAAGCATTATTGCATGTCCTTGCTACAATATACGTGATAATTTTAAGCTATCACAGCACTTTTGCGTGGTTTCATATCGCTAAAGTTTTTTAACAGGGGGGTGGGGGCTCACAGCGCCCCCAAAACCCACACTTACCTTTATTAACAGCAAGCAATTTTCATTT
>JAUBWS010064477.1:0-14884 GCA_032270445.1 Darlingtonia californica | reverse complement strand
GAGTTTCTTAATTACGCTGGATTTTTGATCGGCGTATCAAATTCTGTAGCTAATGCTGCCATTTTCATCAATGTGAACAAGAGAGCTCGAAGAAGTTTCAAAGAATTTATTCATAGGACTAAAAAAGTGGCTGTGGTTTCATCAATGTGAACAAGAGAGCTCGAAAAAGTTTCAAAGAATTTATTCATGGGACTAAAAAAGTGGCTGTTGTTGAAAATACTACTGCTTAACTGTTTAACTGCCGATGTTGAATATATTTAACATGGATTTTTAAGAATCATTATGGTCCTGGACCCCTTGGAAGAGACCTATGGGCTCCGTGACCCATGTACCAAGGAGTGGTCCCCGGTGAAGAAATAGATTGGGTAAGTATTGAAAATGTTTGGCACAGGAAGGGTTGATTTTCTAATTTTGTTTGTAACATAAAGTCATTCTGAAAATAAAATAAATTGAAAATAAAATCAAATGAAATTTGAAAATCAAAAGACTGATTCATTCAATTCAAACTTGCAAGATTGATTTCAAAAGATGATATGCAATCCTTAATATATTATAACTATCCTAAATCAGTAATACAGCTGTATCAGACTAATCAGAATTATTATTTTCGTACAAAAAAAAAGATAGACTCGACAACACAGATTCATCTCTACGGAATCGTAAATTTCATTTTTTTACCGAATCTGCGATGCTTATAACTATTGTTGGTTAACAGCTGACAACACTTTAAGATAAATGGTAAATATTTCGCTGGCGAGGCAACCATGAATATGGCTGAAAATAACTCAGTTGTATAATTTTCATCTCTCTCTCACTAGCAACATCCATGTTTTTAAACTCAATTTCTTAGTTCACAATCAAATTCACCACATTGGACCTCCCCAATGTGCACAATCTTAGCGAAAAAATATATAGAATCACAAAATATAAGTATAAGTATATTAACTAAGAGTATTGAAATGAACTATAGCTATAAAAAAAGTATTAAAACATAAACGCTAAAAGTCAAAAGAAACGCAGTCTCTTTTCGTATACATGAATATTACGGTTTATGAAGAGTATGGAATATGTTTATTTATAATAAAGTGACGAATTTACTTAAAATGGCTTCACTCTTACATTTTTCAAGAATATAATCAAGCATGATTCCGATTGACCTTGTAACATGCTTAACATGTTCACTCCCAACTAAAAGTATACTCGTCATTTAACAAAAAATACCGAACGAACTTCGAACAACCAAAGCTTCTGAACAAAAATACTTTTCTTATAATCTTAGAGCAGTTTTGGCCATTTAACAGTCGTCGAAACTTTCAAAAAACTAAATTTCTTAAAATTGAAGTTTGAAAATGTTTAGAAAATTGTAGCTAATAGTATATGTTAAGTTAGGATCAAATTATAGGCGTCTGGCATCTTTAACCCTATTTGAACTGGGCTTTTGGGGGCTCTGAAATGCCATTTGGTCCCCCCTATGTAACTTTCTTAATATAATAGATATGGACTTGAAACTTGGCATGAACGTCAACCACTTTAATGGAAAAAGATTTGTGAAAACTTGTTTTGATTACGTCATCAGTTATCCCAATTTTAACTTAAAAAGGACCTGCTAATTTCTCCTTATAAAGGCAATTATTTCTTTTTAAAAGTAGTAAATATTATAGTCAGATAATAATATTCATTACAGAATTAATTTTTAATGATAAAAATATTTGTATAATAACGTCATTAGTCAATGAAATCATGTCAAAATGAGTATTATTTACGTAAACCTTTTATTGCAAAATTTCCCATTTGAAAGAGATTTTTCATAGTTTTTTCTTTTATTTTCCGTAACATTACAGTCAGAATACATTATTTAATTTGCTGCAAAATGATATATCATAGTAAAAACTTTCACGAAAAAAGTCAAAATTTGTTGAAAATGACATGTCAATAGAGTGATGACATGATGACATGCAATAAATGCCGAAAATGAGCAAAATAAACATCAAAAATGTTATTTCTACTTGAAAAAACAAAAACAATGATATACAATATGACCATATTTGATAGGTTTCAAAAATTTCATTTTTTCACTTTCATTGCCTTTGACCAATTGATTAATGCTCAAGATGAGCAATTTTAATAAATAAAATGTTTTCGCTAAACTGTTTCCAGCAGAATTTTAGGAAAAGTCATAAAAAATCAGCATAACTGGTTCCAAAGTTATCACCAAAAAACCAACTGGGGTTCAAATAGGGTTAAATGACATCTTGCAAATATGTAATTAAAAATATCAATAACGAAAATTCTCGTTAAAAGATAAAAATTCTTCAATTTATGATTTCATTTACACATAATTAGATAGTTATATGCGGCCGTATTGGCTTTGGCCATCGTCAGACTAACTTGGAGGCACCGTATTGACGTTAAAACTTCAGAAGAAGTGACTTCAGAAGTCATAAATTTTAACAGTGTAAGTAAAACTTCTGCTATACATTACAATTCTTTAAATTTCATCCGAGATTATACACACTGTTTCATAAAGCTCAGGCACTGATATAGAGGGCAGGAAAATTTCAGGAGAAGAGTGATGGTCATAATGACATAATGACATGTTAACGGCTTGTCAATCTACTCCTGAAATTTTGCAACCCATCTGTATCGCGCTTGGAGCTACATCAATATTATTCACATCAATCAGATGACTAAATGATAAATGTAGCTAGTTTTGAATTTACATTCATAAACTTTTTGCCGAATGAACTCAATTGTATTCCTTGAAAATCAAAAGCCAGTTGTTTTCCTCTCTCAAAGATTAAAACAAAAGACGATCCACCGAAACGAAAAGTTCCAATGTTGTCCCCTTTGGTGATTCGATCCCCTTCTTTAATGGAAACATCAATAGTTGACACTTCAACCATTCCAACTGGAACAAATGCAACATATCCCAGATCTGTTTCCGTATCGATCATGATTATTGCACGTGCCGCAACATGAGCTGTATATGCTTGTGCAATCACAATATTTGTCTTAGAATCATTGTAGTACGGTTGTGAGTAATAGGTCCCAGGCACCTTTCTGAAGGTGACGACTTTTCCTGTTACAGGTGCATGCAAACGATGGTAGGTGAAAGGGTTCAAGAAGCCTTGATAGATGGTTCCTCCTATGAACTTACTGATAAAGGGATCGTTATCCAAAAGGTGAGCAAGGGAATAAGGTTGCGATTTGATCCAAAAGGCGTCATACTCTTTGATGGAGTAGCAGACTTCATAAGGAGCGTTCTCACAAGGGTTGACGATGACGTTATTCTCATTTGGAGAGGCCACGGGTCTTGCTCCTTTTCTCAGTTTCCTTGTAAAAAACGCATCAAATGAGGAAAATCCTTTATGCGGTTTCAATGGGTCACAATCATATGTTTCATCGAAATCAGGCATGTGCTGTAGTGCGTCATCCGTGAACCAACCTCCTTTAACATCATCACGCAACACATCACACGAGGATGGTTGACTCAACCAGTTCTCGTAATAATCATTTAAAATGTTCTTGAGTAGCTTATTAATGAGGTTGTGTAGGAAAGCGGAAAATCCTGCTGGAGTGGACATGACAAATGTTAATAGGGCACCAATAGGACAACGAACTTCGATATCTGTAATTGAAACAAAGATCAAAGGCTATCAGTATGTGTCACCAAAAGTTATCATGAATAAAATGCAAACATTTTCGGAACATACGTTGAGGAAGGTAAGCCTGGACATCCATGAAAATAAGAGGAGAAGGACTCTCTTGTTTCTTTTCCACACCCACCGTACGGCGGTAGCATCTTGCTTTTGTGGGATAGAGCAATGGGGTTGAAAATCCTTATATCAAAGAAAGCCCGTTTCTCCATCAACCGTTGTACAAGACGAATGCTTCTATTAAGAGAGTGAATAACTAGGTATACTGTATTACGGACACCCTGTATTTGACGCCTGCACTTTTAATACAGACAGCAGGGCAAAATGTAATTCTTATACATCATGCAGGATCCAGCAATTAATAAAGTAGAATTTAACGAATAGAATTATCAAAGTTCAACTTCAAAAACATACCTGCTAAAGGTGTTTCTCTTAACTGCTTGTTTAGTAAGAAGATTGTATCCCGGAAACCCAATGCATTGTGGACATCTTGTTGACGAAACATCTCTATTAATAACATACCCACATCTGCTTTGGTTCCCATTGCAAAAATCAAATCTTGAATTACCGGTAGGAGTCCAATTTCTTCACCGATTGATTTGATTCGAACAGCATTCATTGAAAACTCGCCCAATTCCTCCTCTTCCGTCGAGGCGTCCGGGAAATAACGAATCATAGCTGCATATTCCTTGCGGCGTTCTTTTTTGACGACCTCGAGTTGTCTGTGCATCCAATTCAAAATGGCTTTATGATCATTTGGAAGCCCGTGGCCAATAATCAGATCATCTCTATCCATTTTATGAAAATAACTACTGTTTGCTTCGCTGCAAGAGGAATTACATTTTACATTATAGAACCTTGCTTTAAATTGATGAAACATGATTTCACTAGCTCATCTTTAAAGACGTCCTTATGCCTGGATAAGATCGAACTACATAAGAATTAACTAGCATGTAGCTAAAGCTAAGAGTGCTCTGCTTCAGGCTAAAACTTCGTATAAAGCAAAATAGGCTAAAGCATGTTATGGTATCACAACAGCCATGAGCTCAAAAAAACTGGTATTTCTCGAAATAGAAGCAATTGAGTATACTGTTTTGCTATTTAAGAAAGCGAATTTATGATAGAAAGTTAGGGATAGAGTAAATGAATGAGACTGTTTTTATAGGTCAACTAAAACAACGCGTGTCAAAATCAAAACAACAAATACAAATGAAGTAACAAACTATGTGTTGACAGGAGAGATAGCCTTGTGGTTTATATTGAGGGTGTAAACCCGACCTGTGGAGACATTGGCCGTGTTCACTGTCGAGCATGCGCAGAGGAACGAACATTAAAACAATAGGATGCTTAAAAGACATATTTCAAAACATCATAACAAGCGCGCTATTGGCTAATCGATTTAAAAGATTACGTCATAGTCAGCACCCTGACTGTAATTGAAACGAATGTCTCCACAGGTCGCTTTCTCGCTCGGAGCCTGTGAGGTGGAGTAGAAAAGCGCCCTGTGGTCACCACGGTACACCTTTCCCAAATTACCCCCTTTGCTATGGAAAATTTCAAAAGTGAAATATCTTACAAATTTTTGCACAGAAATGTTGCAAAAGCCAAAACTAACATATCCTTTCATTAAAATTTGAATTGCACAACAAAAGTTATGGCACTTTTGTTTTTCAACGAAACGGCTTGTGTTGCCCTGATAAAATGTTTTTGTCCAGTCCCGCCTCGTTTTCATGCAAACAAGTGTTTTTCAAAAGCTTATTAAACTGAATTATAAAAAAGCTTCTTTTGAAATATTGTATTTTGTCTTGTATAGTGTTTAAGAAAAAGTATATTTTAGTTTAAAATCTTAATTTTCGAATAATTAATTCGGGAAAGGTCTATTCAGCGATATTGGGATTAACTTCTGCCTGACTTACTAACGCTCTAAAGGAATAGACGAAGAAAAGTCTGAGGTACGTAGAGCGGCTTCTTTCCGACGAGAACGTGTTTAAAAAAAGTCTGGATCTAGTAAAACAGCTGCCGTTTGTTTTTATTTTTGTTTTGAAGTTAATGAGAAGCCATATTACCAAAAATCTAGTTTTAGCGTTTCGCCTCGTGTCCCAAGATGTTTGGGATAAATCATGAGAGCTGTGGCACAGCTATTTTCCTCAGGTGCTATTTTTTCCTGCAAACTTTAGAGCGTTAGCGCGTGGGTTGGTAATGAAAAATTTGGTTATCAGGTTAGTCCACGGAGGCATCCAACAGTACACTGGAAGCCAAGCAAAAGTTCAATAGGAACATAAAAATTTCTATTAAACCATTTTTTTAATGATGTCAAATAGCATGTTTAAAACACCGTAATAAGCCAAATTTAGCACTGTCAGATGAATATCTATCATACCAAGTTGGTAACACTTTTTTACCACAACAACGACTTTTCTCTGTGATGCGCACGTAAAACTGTTTCTTTCTTGAATAGGATAACATTCATATGGCGTGCATCATCCATATAGCTTTTTGGTTTAATGAATTGTTTGTTATTCATAAATTGTTTCATAATAGATCTACAATCAACCTTCCATCAACTATCTAACTTCGCATAAATTTCCTTTTTGCAACTATGAGAAGTTTTGATGGCTCAAAGTGACACTGGCACAGCTAGACCCACAACCATAGAATCACTGTGTAAAGCATAATTCTGCATAAATTGTACCAACATAGTTGATTGTACAAATCTCTATGTATGTAAGGATAATTTTGTTGGTCTTTCATACTTATAGCTATTCAATCAGGGTCGGATCCAGCATATTTTTCCAAGTAAGCCCAAAATCTTTGAACCGAGCGAATAGTTCGTGAGGAAGTTGGAGCTGGGGGTTTGGGGGGCGCTCTGCGCCGCCCCCCCCCCCCCCCCCTACGAATTTTTTTTCACCAAATGAGGCTCTAGATTGGCTTAAAAAACATCGAACATCAAAACATGTTTGGTTAGCCTTTTCTATGAAAGTACATTCAGCGAACAACAAAACCTGACTGAAGTATGTAGCTATAATATGTTTAATTTTCAGTGTTTTCTTCTCGACTCAAATATCAGATTTATAAATAACACAAAAAGCAAAAACACTTGGCATTAGCTACAATAAGAATCTCATATAAAGTTAAAAATTGATAAAAAAGTAGCGAAAAGCCAGCCATTATAACACATCATATGTCATCATAATTATTTCACATGTCACATTCCATATCATATACAAACATATAACAAGAAAGCTGAGCAGCTTGGATGGTAATAGCGAAAGAGTACTCAAAACAAATACAGAGCTCTAGTGTGTTGTGAACAGTATGGTAGCTTATGAACTTATTTAGACGCCTATAAAACGTCTTTTCCATAATGTCTTTTGCAAAATGTTTTTAAAACGTTTAACGTAAGACTTGTCCACTAGGTCTTTTAGAAGACGTCTAAAATATGTCTTTAAGTGTTGTATTTCGCAGGTAGGTTTATGTTTTAATCAAAATATCTAAAAGACGTCTAAAATTTGTTTCTTAAAGGACTCTTTTCGTGTCTTTTAAAAAACAACTTAAATGAGTCTTTTGCAAGATGCCTTTTATAGTCTTCTAAAAGACGCCGAAAAAACATCTTTAATGGACGATTTGTGCTTCGAACGTTGGAACCATAAACAGAGAAGAAAACTTAAAGCTTTTTGAAAACAAGTTGAAAGTTTAAAAAAGAGGTTAGTATAATTATTCACGCTATTTCACTTAAATTCTTATTTTAGTTGTATAACTTTAACGATACTTAATAAATTTTTCATGCACTGTCGTTTTTTTTCAGAGAATTTAGGGAATCTCTAGTTTTCATAGCGTGCAGACATAGCAGAGGCTTTCGAAGTCATAGGAAAAAGCTTATTTAATTGGGCCACATATCTAGACTCCACGAGATGATCATATATTACCGACATCTGTGTATTATTTTTAGAGGCAGTAATTTGGTGGAGTTATCAACCACATGCCAATGCTATCAAGTTGATCTCTTTGAACGGTTAGTTCTTGTTTTTATTCAAGTTATTATTTTATAAAGATTATTGCAAACTGTTAATCAGAGCAGGATTAAATTCCATAATCAATGTCTTAGTGTAAAACGCTGGGTTAATAAATGTAGTGTTTTTATGTAAAATCGACGATAAAGCAACTTTTTCAGATTTTTCCTAATATAAAAACAATGGCCAGCATTGGGACATAGGCTTACTTGAAAAAGTTTAATTTTTTTTCTATTTCAACTTTTCAATGATTCAGAAGTCTATTTTTTCAGATTTTTTCCGGCGGCAGGAATTGTTTCAGTTCGGATTATTTTGTAATATTCTTGGCCTTTTGATAATTTTCTTTGTGACAAAAACTTTCCTAAGTGCTAAAAGTTGAAACGAGGGGTGAAAGGTTTAAAAGGTAAAACATAGGGTGAAACAAACTCGAAAAAGACGAAACAAGGTGAAACGAGTTAAAAATGGAAAAATACTGTTTATTTCAATTTGACTTTTGTTGGGTAAGGAGCTTCCTGTCGTGTTGATGCTACTGTATCTATTATCTTTTCTTCTTACTTTTGCAGCAATAGAAAATGCCCACACGCAAATATAATACACAATAATATGCCCATAAAAACTAGATTCAGAAACCCAGAAATTAATCAGCATTTTCAAGTATTCTCAAATTCTGATATTTGACTTATGTACTAACACAAAAACAACTCAGTTTTCGTGAAAACGGGATGTATTGGTCCTTATTATATCATTTTGTTACTTTTAATGCATTCGTGTCTGCGATTACGGTGTTACTGCCAAGAAAAATGACAAGCATTTGTCGGGATGCTGACTAGTTCTTTATGAACAAGTTATGAAAGCAAACAAATTACATAGACTAAATTTCCATTTGAATTCGATAAAATTCTAATACACTTTGAAGATGTCGTCATAAAGGCAAAAATATCTGGCGTTTGGATCACAGCAGTTTACATAAGGACCATAAATCAAACCAGAAACTAACAATCACAGACTCTTTAGACAGACTCTAAACCTAAAATGACAATGTTCCAAAGCTAACAAATCAAAGGACGAACAGAGCATCTAGTCTGGTCCATTAAGGGAGGGCAAGATCTAAGTGACGTACAAGAGACGTACCAGCGACGACGTGTCGTAATCTGACTAGACCTAAAAACATAAGAGCCCTGAGGTAGGACAGGACAGACTCAAACCTTATTGTAAATATTTCAACTTATAAGAAAAATTCTTAGTAAACATGCTGTCCGGGAATCAAACACTACTAACAATGCGCTTGTATGTATGTGCATTTCTAGTCAACGAAACGAAAGAACCTCTGGTACAAGGACACATTAGCACCCATGGCTACAGGGGTGATGTTGTCTAGAAACAAAATAACGTGCTCTCAAAGCCTCAATCAATCGGGTTGCATACAAGTAATATATGTACTTAGGCGTATATGGCACGCCATTTGTGGCAATATTCAATACTTGACATATTCAATGAAAAAATTCCACATTCAATAAAAAATTCAATGAAATATTCAACATTCAATAAAATAAATTCAATGTTCAATAAAGAAATTCAATGTTCAATAAAATAAACTCAATCCCATGTAAGCACCCGACGTTAATTGACGACGTTGTATTTTGATCGTTGTTGGTCGCGACTTAAAAACGACATCAAAACAACGTTGGTTTTGGTCGGTTTTGGTCACGACTTAATCCGACCACAATCCGACCAAAATCCGACCATATCAACAGTAGATTGTTTACTGGTTTGTCAGGTGATTTTCTATTTTGTGCAGTCATTTAACATAGTCAATAGTTTTGATGCGAATTAAAAGCCACTTTTTCAAAGAATATTGAAGCGACGTCGTATGGACGTCGGTACGACGTTGTGATTTAAACAGCGTTTGTTTATGCTCCCATATTTTGATTTTGAAAAAGAAGCTTTCGTCTTATGTGTTTTTCGGTAATTTCCATGAAGTTTATGCTTTTAATAATTTTAAATAAGTAAGAGTAAGACTTTTTTCAATAATTCCCCATGAAGTTTTTGGGGCATTGGTGAGCACCAAAGACGGCCATACAGCATATCTGATATGGCTATGTCGAGAGCTTCTTGTCTTTGATGCCATAATACATAAACCAAGGGCAATTAGCATTTAAAGACACTTGAAAACAACACACTTTTTCACGAAGAAATCTTGTTGGTAGAAATGAAACATCTAAAAGGTAAGTCAAGTTTGACAACAAAATGAAACAATTGTTTCTGTGATGACAGATTTAAGGCAACTTTTAATGATGTTCCCAATCCTTTATTTTAATGCAGATCAGTGCTGAAAACTTAATTTTGGATTGGGATCACTTATAATAAACATAACAAGTAAGAATAAGTATTCTATGTTGGGTGTTCTCTTCTCTTAAAAAGATTAAAAAATGTTGCATACTATACTGGAGGAAGTTGTTCAGCGTGATAAATGTTTGAAGACATTTAAGTTCAAGGTCATTCATAGCTCTGTCGGTAGAGCGCTCACCTCACTGTATTTTGCTGGGAGCTGATGGCAGGTCTGGCGCTCCGCCTCAGCAATATATCTCCCTGGTCTAGCGGAATCAAAAAGACATTAGAAATAGACGCCGTCGTTGTATCGCTGATACCGTCACTAAGCCTAATTGAGATTTATGACTATTTATTATGTTGTAAAACTACTCCAGACAGCCAGGCATTTAAATTGATTCGGCTTTTTCAGATTCCATATATTATTCAATTTGTTGTACTTTGTCACTGTCGTCAGCTGGTTGATTTTATAAGATTTATCAGATTCGATAGTACTGGTTTATCATAGCAAAATTTGTTTCAAGCTCGACGCACTTAAGGTAATTTCAAAGCTACTGCGCTCAATGCGCCAACGCTTGTTGTTTTTTCCCCCGTGGTCAGATAGTGGAATAGCGACGCACGGAATTTTTTACTGGGAATAAATAAAACGGCGTTTGACCACTAGTACCGTGGTCCTGAAAGTTTATCATCCAAAGAAACGTGTTTTTGATGGCAGTGGTGGCTGTTGCCTTGGGCCTTGGTAGTTGACAATTGACTTTTTTGCACAGGTATGATCTTTCAATTTTGTTATCAATTTAGGTAAAAAATTATAGTTAGTGACTACAGTATCAACTATTTTTAAAAGAAAAATCTTTCATTTTGTCAAAATTATACTGAAAAGCTATGTGCTCTACATAAACAAAACATGATGACAACATAGGAAAAATTTTATTTCAGATTTGTAGTTTTAAATCCCAGAAACTATTTTGAGTTACAATAGCCCTTTAATGCCATGAAACTGGCGTTTGTGTAAAAGAAGAATCCATTTATTCAATACACCACAGAGGTTGCCAAATCTGTAGACAGGAGTGGTTCCACATACAACAGTAGTACAAAACATAGGCCATAAAATTTTTAACGTACAATTTTCATTTGAAACATGTACGTATCATTATTATAACCAATGATTGAATGGCAAATAATAAATTATTTTATGAATAACTGAATTACGGAAAGTGTGTATTATGCCACCCTGGTTGTGCATGCAAAAAAGTGCATAGAAAATGTGTAAACATGGAAAATGGTCTATATTAACAAGAAAATAGGTTAGCTTTCTATGGTGCCGTAAAATAATATGTCTACATTATAGCATAGCAGCTCATTCAGGCATGAATTTCAAGGCTATTTGTTTGCTTTCAATAAAATTGGTGGGGCGTCTTCACTCAGACAAAGCAAAAAAAGTTGAAAGGAAAACCAACCATTTTAAAAATGTTAATAGACTGTTTAGAAATTGACATTTTTCTTTAACTGCTACGTACTCAAACAAATTAGATTTAAGCAGAATAAGCAAATCTAATGGTTTTTAAAATCTCGAATTTGGCACATACATTGCTAGTCATAATAGCTGTATAAACTCTCTTGATCTAACTTTGGAAATAGAGCCAATGAAGCATTTAGACTGTTATCATTTAAACTGTTTATAATTATCATGTTCAATTTTAATCATTTAACTTTAGATAAGCTAATTTAACTCTTGTGTTAACTTACTAAAATTTAACTGCTCAATTTGCATATTATAATATATACATCCTAAAAATTTATGAAACAGTAGTAAGCTGAACGACCTAAATTGATAGACTTTGGAATACTATGAACAAATAATAAATATCTACATAACAAAAAATAAAGAAATCAGAAGTAAATGAATCAGTTATAGTCTTGCACACCCAAGTCCAGTCAGGTCAACTTTCCAGTCGTACAGTACCATAACACTACAGAATGACAACTACGCTTCTCAAAAGAATAAACAATTTATGCGCGCTGATTGGCTATTTCATTCTGGTCCTTAAAATGTAAATATCTCAAAAAGTATAAACAAACAAGGACTTTTGCAGTCTTTTTGCTCTGAATCATAAAGGACTCTATTGAAAGGTAGATTGCAGGCTGAGCACTGATTTATTTGGCAAAAACTGAACGTTACTGAAAAGGCAATAAAAATGCGCTTCTAACGATGCCTGCGGAGCAGGGTACTGAGATACTGAGCAAGATCTACTAGGTTCTTTCTTCAAACTTAAAAATTAAAAAATCAACTTTTTGATAATATTGCATGTAAAGAAAAGAGAGAAAGCATTCCCGCGGGCATATTTAGATTAGGGACATTGTTATCTATTAGAATAAGCCAAAAATTGGTCTTGTGGGAGCAATATAAGGCTGCAAGAACCTGAAAACTCTTGAAAACATGGACACATAAAGTATGATTGAAAAAACAGAATATTTTTTCATAAAAGGATGGTTGATAAACATATTTCATAAATAAAAAATAAATTTCATTGCTAAAAAATAACATTTAGAGGCATTGGAATTCAACAAATTGACCAACGCGATTTTGACTATTTTACATACCTACCTTAAGTGCGCGGAGAAGGTCATTCATAGCTCTGTCGGTAGAGCGCTCACCTCACGTTATTTTGCTGGGAGCTGATGACAGGTGTGGCGCTCCGCCTCAGCATTATATCTTCCTGGTCTAGCGGAATCAAAAAGACATTAGAAATAGACGCCCTCGTTGTATCGCTGATACCGACACTAAGCCTAATTGAGATTTATGACTATTTATTATGTTATGTACAACTACTCCAGACAGCCAGGCATTTAAATTGATTCGACTTTTTCAGATTCCATATATTATTCAATTTGTTGTACTTTGTAACTGTCGTCAGCTGGTTGATTTAATTGGATTTATCAGTATCGATAGTACTGGTTTATCATAGCAAAATTTATTTCAAGCAAAAACTGTGTGGTCTTTCATGAATAACAGCTCATGATATAATATGTATTTACAATATTTATATTTTATATACCATGAATTTTTCAGGCAAGACG
Organism: Darlingtonia californica; assembly: GCA_032270445.1. NCBI lineage: Eukaryota > Viridiplantae > Streptophyta > Magnoliopsida > Ericales > Sarraceniaceae > Darlingtonia > Darlingtonia californica. Next base: position 1,812 of record JAUBWS010064477.1, on the reverse strand, counting down.
CTAGGAAAAAACAAAGCCTTTATTGGGATGTTAGAATTAGATTGAAAATTCAGTTGGTTTCAACATGTGTTTTTCATAAATGTTTGAACATTATTGGCAGAAATTGAGTATAAACAGATTTTTTTGAACGCCAACAGGAAAATTAATTGTATATAGGACTTGTGCTAAACGTAAAAATATTTTTTGAAACATGTGTACACAAATTCATAGTTTATAGGAGTTTAGTGTAAGAAGAATTATTGATTACCATTGGACAATTTATAATTTGTTGTGCTAAGCATAAACAGATGTTTTCGAACACACACAGGAAAATTCATAACTTGTATGCGTTGTGCCAAGTGTGAACAAATATTTTTAAACGCATAATGTAAAATTGTGGTAAGCGTAAACAAACGTTTTTGAACATGCGCAGGCAAATTCATAAGTTGTGCTAAGTAAAGAGAAAATTTTTTGATTGTGTGTTGGAAAATTCAAAATTTGCAGGAGTTATCGGTCAAGTGTTAACAAAAATCTTTACACCAACAGGAAAATTCATGATCTGCAGGAGTTTGTGTTCAGCGTAAACAAAAATTGCTGAACACAAGCAATAACATTTCCCATTGTGTTATTCGTCAAATTATTCTTAATTATGTTATCATCATTCACTAAATTAAATCCTTGTGAAATATTTTTTTTTGGCTATTTGCCAATTTAAATCAGTGCCACTTTGTCATGGACTAAACCAAATACTATCCAGCATGTCCCATGAAAATTGTAAAAATAATATACTATGCCGGCATGAAAGTGATTATTTTCTGTTAAAAAGTGTGGAATGATAAATGTATCCAAATCATCAGCAGTAACAAATGCGTGATGTGCCCGTATTTGGTTACAAATACATGTGAAACATTGTGGTAGGTTAGACAAATAATTAAAATATTTAAGAGCCCTTGAGGGCATGAGCACTTGAGAAAGAATAAGAAGTTGGTACAACAATATTTGCTTATCTCAAGGATTTGTTTACCTACCAGAAATTAGATTGACAGATTTTGGTATCATACCTTACAATGTGCCTGATACTCTTTCAGTTAAGTAAAACTCATTTTTTTTAAATTATATGTTACCAGTATAAAATTAACAATAATCATTGGTTGATAGAACAACTTTTCCTCAAAATTTATCAGTACAGATGGTGATGATTCTATTATTTATACAGGAATGACTTGCACTGGAAAAAAATTAAAGTTTAAGATTAAATTGAAATGGTAATAAGCAACACCACCACTTAACACCTTGAGTAAAAACATCCTAAGTTTTATTTCATTTAAGAGAATCTCACACTTTCCCTTTTATTACAGGTAACCATTCTGGAATTATTTCTTTGTAGAGGAAGAAACATGTGACCATTATAAATCATCATAGCAGCTACATCTACAATATTGTTGCGGAAAAAAGAAATCAACCCAGGTTAGCCTTCAAATATTTATGGAAAAACAAGGGGATTAATTTTTGCAGTAATTAAATTGTTGTCTACGCAGGCAATTTATTCAAGGGATTAGTACAAATTATTTCAGTAGGTATAAAGTGAAAATACATGTTTTTCAGAATTCTTGACTAGAACTCAAAGCTCATAAGTTGAAATTGATTTAAGATACACTAATTTTTTATAAGCATATCTCTGGTTATGATAAACCATATAGATACTTAGTATTTTATGGCTATTTACCCTGAATATATGCTTATTCTTATGCTTAAATCTTTTATAAGATTTAGTATATGCTAAAATGTTTAAAGAGAGCAGACTACAAATTTTTGGGGGGGGGGGGGGGGGGG